>JASAMY010003801.1:0-200297 GCA_030248085.1 Paralinhomoeus sp. GSCO2_6
TGGGCTTGGTTACGTATGCTAAGTGCGAGTGAGTGTGTGAGAGTGTGCGCAACATTGTACGCGTAAGTAGCCACAAAAACCTTCTACCACAAATCTTAAGTCGCCCACACCACACTCAGCCCCGTCTCACAACCCAATTGACACAGTGGTAAATTCAAAGTTCGCTCGGTAGTTTAATTCAAGGGTCTACTTCATTGAGGCGTGTTGCTTTGTTGGATTAGGGGCAACGCTATGAGGCCGTCAATGGCACATATAGCATACCCATATCCATGACGCCTTCCTGTCTAGAGCCGCGCAATTAGCCAAAGACCTTCGGAAGAACGCCATCTATAGCCTAGGGCAGCGATGGCACGAGAAAATCCATCGAATGGGAAGTCCTCGTTCTAGTGGGTCCATCAAGAATCGAACCCAGGACCTTGCGCGCAAGCATTGAGGCGTGACATGCACAGCGCATTGCCATGCGCGCACCGCATCATATACATGTACTTCTCTTCTTCAATGTGCAGGAGTCCACTTCATATGAAGACTTGCTTGCACTTGAAGAAGGTGTACTGGGGTCCTCCACCTTACAGTAGATGACCTCACAGGAGCCGCAAGGTGATGGGCATGGATTTGTTGCATTCTTGCATTCATGCATGCTACCACCAAAGTATGTACATGCATCCCAAACGCACACTTTAAAAATACCCAGTTAAAAAATTAGTTAATTAAATAATTTAAATAATTCTTCAGAATTCTTTAACTTTTAAAAATTAAATAAAAAATTATTTCGAATATTTTAATAATTAAAAACTAAATAAAAAATTATTTGGAATTTTTTAATAGTTAAAAATTAAAAAAATAATTCATCAGCAATTTTTGGTGACATCGCTATACACAGGTATGGTGGTGTACACTGTGCATGCATCCTTTTCCCTCGCTCTAGTCGCACATCTCGCTCTTTCAGTTGTCCACCGCAGCCATCTTCTCCGCCTATATTTTTGCTTCCCTTTAGATTCTCTCCCCTGCCGGACGTCCCTTCTCCGCCGTCCCCCCAACCGGCCTCAGAGGGTCCTCGGAGCGCTACTGACAAAAGTAACCCTTGTTGTGTTCCACTTTAGTTAGATATATACGTGTGGAGAGTTGGGTTACGAGCGTTGCGTGCAACAACTCCGCTGCGCAACTCTAAATAGCAACTGCACACAGCGGCCAGAGAGGCGGTGTGCGTCGAGGAGCAACTCCAGAGCTACATCGAACAGGGCATTCGGTCTCCTTCGGACGGAAGCATCCGCGGAGTGCTCGATAACGTGCTCCGCGTCGCGCAGGCACAAGAGCCAGGTTCCGCACAAGCGATTCGTAGATACAGTTGTCATTGTTTGATTAAGGGCAACACCAGGAGGCCATCACTGACCCGTGTAGCATTCCTTTCTAGAGGCCCTAGTCGTGAGGGCCGCCAGAGACCTTCAAAAGAATGCCATATGCAATGTAGGGCAGCGACAGCACGAGAAATTCCATCCACAGGGAACTAACTCCTCATTAATGGGTCCATCAAGAATTGAACCCAGAAGAGGCCGACTCCCTTCCACTACGCCATCTTCTGCGTGGCAGTTTGCAGAAATCCACGCCTTCATACAACCGCCAGTGCATGCATTGCTGAACTGAGCACTCTCCAACAAAGTTGGAGGAGAGGCCTCAAGACAAATTACTTACCGTAGTACGTAAGCCCTATAATTAGCCCCGGGGGCTAATTGTTTCTACCGAAATCCGTGCCGGGTGGCGGCCCACCTTCCCTCACGGAAGAAGAACGTCGTTGTGATACTGACCCGCCCGATTGTTTACGACCTTTTGATGTGTGGTGGTCAAAATTTAATTTTAAAAGTTTTGAGCTTTGAAAGAATTTTTTTAATACCCATGTGTACGCTCTCGCTCAACCAGTTGAACCCCAGCGTGTTCAGCGTACTGGGTCGCGATCGGCTTCGACCCAACCTATCATCAGGATCGCCTGGGGCGCAGTGTTTTCTACTCCATCACCGCCCTCAACCAGTGCAACCTCAAGATCGGCGACAAAATCTACACCCTGGTCAAGGTGGCCGAGCAGTAAGATTGTCCATGATCAGCCCCAGAGCACCACGAATACAAGATGGAGTATTCTGCAAATGATCAAGTGATTTAAGACATTTTTCGAGACACCCTGACATCACCAACGATAGAATGTCATTCTTCTTGCTCATGAATGAACTCATGAAACAGTCTGACTTGAATTCATGCCGTACAACTGTAGTGTTAGTATGCACATACCTACCGTAAATCTTCCAATAGTGCCCGTATATCGAAATATCAGCGAGATCGATTACGTAACCGAACTGTTCAATAGGACCGCCTCCAATTGACGACCCCTTTCTCCTTCAAGGACACGGTCACCTGAAAATGCTCCAAACCTTTTTCTTTCCTATCATACAATTCCTATCTTTTTTGTATCATTCGCAAACCACACTCGTCGCGACGAGCTTGTCTTCGTGCACGACGGCGCCCCTGCACACTTTGCTTGCGATGTCAGCAATTCGCTGAAAAACAAAAGACTTTTGCATATGGATCGGATCGGATTTGGAGACATTTGGATCGGACGACGCGGCCCGACCGACTGGCCGCCTCGCTCTCCCGACTTGACCCCTTGCGATTTCTTTCTCTGGGGATATCTGAAGTCCCACGTCTACCAAGAGAAGCCCAGAGACTTTAAGCAGAGCATTTGCAACGCGTTCGCCTCCATTGAACAAGAAATGATCGATCGTTCTCTTGATGAACTAAAAAAGGCTCGAAAAATGTGCTGAAAATGAAAATGGAGCCGATCATATTGAACAGTTCGATCGATCGATCTCGTTGATGTTTTGAAATAAAAATTGTCATAGTATTGTCGTTCAAATGCAACAAACCGCATAAAAAATTTGCTTTCTAGCATGAGTTATTAATTTTTAAAGTTGGCGGGGTAACCCTGCCGCACCCTGTAGAAGTGGTGTGTACACAACTGTGTGGGCGAGTGCGCAAACCCGGAAAATCGGCCGAGTGCCCAACCCCGCCCCCATGGTAGAAGGGAAGATAATTTTGATGATTTACGGAAGCGTCATCTCAATAGCAAGTCTATAGGTTGTCCAATATAAACGGCCGTTGTGAAACATGTTGTTGTAGTTTAGGGCAGCTGGACCCCGACAACTGAAACCAGAGGGGCAGTCTGGTAGTGAGAACTGCAGTGGAAGGGGGCTCAGGCGTCGTCGTTGGGCCGCGTACATGTAGGTAGGTGTGTAGGTTGGTGGTTGTCGCCATAATGCTCGTTATTGCAGTGGTGGCGGTGGTTTAGGCAACGGTGCCATTGGGCAAGGCTGGTGGCGTTGCAGGTGAATGACAGTATATCACCTCGCTCTCTCCATATCGCTTGTCAGGCTCAGGGTAGTTTTGCTCACGCTTCTGGCAACTGATGCTGCAGAAGCCAAACTGGGGCTCTTGTCCAGCGCCATGAATGTCTGAGGGTTGCAGCCGATCGTCACCATTGTTGCGCCAAACCAGGCTAACAGAGCATAAATACAATAATAGTAGTTAGTCGACGATTGTCGAGGAACTACTGAGCAGTGCTATGCAGCGGATTTGTTCATCGAGAAAAGGATTTATTCGAGCGGGTGGGTCACCGCTGCAGCGGACGGCGCTGCACTGCCCGCCGTCTCTCCTCTTCTACAGCTGACGGTGCACTGCTCCAACGCCAGCCACTCGCTTAAAGTCCGCTCTCTGAATATATCTCTAAATCTTTCAATTGTGAAACCACCGAATAGGCACAGTCGCTAATTGTTTCACCCCCCCCCCCCCCCACACGATCAGCACTAAGACAGTCGCGTCCACCGTAAAATTAGTAAGTACGTAACGAGGGCTGATTTGTGCATCGAGTGAAACGTTTATTGTACAATAAATACAGCAAGCGCTCATCAGTAGCCTACGGCGCTGTACTGCCTGCGGCGGCTCCTCTTTTCTCCAGCACAGCTGACGGTCTTTTGACGTCCAACGCCGATCATTGGCCGCGTTCCACACTCCTGAATGAAGACGATTCAATCGTAAATGTAGCGCGCCAGTCCAGTTGCAGCACAAAACCCCGTTGTTTGCAGCGTCTGCTCTCGTTTGCGTGTCCGACACAGTCGGCCTTGAGCGTCATACGCCGCAGCACTATAATGTGCAAACGCTG
The DNA here is from genome assembly GCA_030248085.1 of Paralinhomoeus sp. GSCO2_6. Lineage (NCBI taxonomy): Eukaryota > Metazoa > Nematoda > Chromadorea > Monhysterida > Linhomoeidae > Paralinhomoeus > Paralinhomoeus sp. GSCO2_6. The sequence continues at coordinate 4,202 of JASAMY010003801.1, forward strand.
CGTTTTGAGTTTGACACTTGACAGTCTTTGCTGGTCAAACCCGAAGAGCACAGTTATTGTAGTCAGGGTGAGAGGCGGAGCAATGTACACTGTACTACGACTCGAATCTATACCAACAACCGCACACCGATGAAACAATGCGCATTCAAGCGTTATCACAAACATTGTTGGAACTATAGAAAGTGTCGACATCCAGGTAAAATGTACAGTGTACACGCATCCAGTACAAACTGTTGAGGGCTGCAAGGAGCGTTTATTGCCAACATTTTAATATGTCAGCTTGTGGCGTCGGGTTTCCCGAGGAGACGATGACATTCAGACCCCATCCCCCTTCCCTACCCGGCCAGGACCCGGGTGCAGTTATGCTGATAACAAGAGATTAAGCTTGGCGTTTTTGCCATTCACCTTCTGCCAACCAACAACATACAGTTCATAGCACGACGCGCGGCAAGCGGACTCTATCGCAAATTGCCTGCCTGTTACAACACGTGAAAAATCTGCCGACTCGAGTCATGTCAATTATTACAGCGTCTCTAGCTCTGCTCGTCTGCTGCTGCTGCCTGAGTGCAGCGCGCGCCTGCGGTGCGATCAGCTTTTAAGGGGTTGTCTGTGATCTTCAGGGTGACCTTGCACGTTCGGCAATAGTTCCACTGAAAACTGCATTTTGAATCCTACACGTCTAAAAGCGTTTGGAAATTTTTCTAGTTGTTGTCGACAAGGGTCCCGGTCCCTTCCGGAACCCATGTCTAACCGACATTCTCGAGGTCACCAAGGACGTGCCTGAGACCGACCTAAGTGGACGCGCCCACGCAATTCGGCAGGCGTTCCAGAAGCGACACAAAGAGTTTGGTAAAACCGAGTTCAGTGTGCCAGTGTGCAAACCCGTTTTTCGCCGCGCGTCAGCGCGCCCAGTTCATATAAGGACGGAAAAATTCGTAATGGTCTGTCCGTCCGACCGTTCGTCTGTCCGTCCGTTACCGACCGGTTCTCCTTTATGGCTTGACGGATCGGGCCAAACTGTTTTGAGCATTCTTTTGAGCATTTTGAGCATTCTCGTCGTTCTGCTTTCTTGATGTCCGCCGTGGGTATAGCATGGCAACTGGTAAGGTGGTCATTAGAGACAACAACATAAAAAATCGGACAGGATTTCCTTCAGATGCAGCTGATGACGACGAGGTTCAGACGCGGTATACACAAATTGAACATAACTTTCAAGTTTTCTAACGTTAGCTCTAGCACAGGTTTAGTTGAGTTGCTCAAGTTATTTAGAGCGTCTAACTCAAGTTAAAATTAGCTCAAGTTATTAGGACCTCGAAAACTCAAGTTGTAGCTTAACTCTTCAACTTGGGTGTGCGACAACTCGCCGACAGCCAACTCGCCACCGCCGACTCGCCGCTGCCGTCTCGCCGATGCCAACTCGCCGATGGACGACTCGCCGATGGGACAACTAGCCGACACCAAATTTTATTTTTGTCAAGCCTTCAATTGAAACTGCATTCCGCAGCACCGCAATTTACGTATGCCCATTTACGTATGCATTTTACGTATTTACGATGCCTCTTAAGAAGTCGTGGGGCGCGCGTTCCTCAAATTCTGTCAAACTTATCAACGTCAAACTCAAACTTATCTTCAACTTACAAGTTAACTTACTTTTCATTCCAAGTTGCCACGAATGGCAGCGACAGCACTGGAAAATCCATTGAGAGGCAAGTGCTCGATGTGGTGGATAGATCCATCAAGAGTCGAACCCAGAACCGCACTATTCCATTCTCTAGCACTATTCCATGCGCTGCCCTCTCGTCGGTTCCGTACGCAACAGATCACTTCCAGCTGCCTTTGGAGTTTTTATCTACAGCCTTGCGGACAAGAAAGATCTTCCCATCGTGCATACGCTCAGTCTCGACAGTAATAATGACTCGCAGCGCCCGCAGGACAGCTGCCTAATTGACATCAGCGACAGCAACTTGTACGACGAAACGCGGAGGCAAGTCAACCAGTCGACCACCATATCGTAAAGGGTGTTTTTTTTTCATAACCACATTCCTTTTTTTAATAACTTTTGTTTCCTTTGTCGGACTGTTATAAAATTCGGAACAGTTACATACTCAAGACTTTAGGATTTGGTCTGCAAAAAGAACCGTCAAATTCGGCTGAGGATTCCGAGAGTTATGGCTCTCCAAATCAGATGTATCGTTTTTGGGCAGATTTACAAGCGATATCGTTCTAATCGTGACTATTCAATACTGCATGCCAAATTTCAAACGCCAAAATTTCGCTTTTGGTTGGCGCGGGTTCGTCTAATAGGCGTACAGTATTCTCTACTGCTGCTCTGATGAAACCTCTCCATCCGCCCCTCCCCCCATTCCATCCCTCTCCCCATCCCCACTCCCCCGCGGCCTCGCCACTCTCTTCACTCCAACGCCGGCGCCAAAAACGTGCATCTGATTTGGAGCGCCATAACTCTTGGAATCCTTACCGAATTTGACGGTTCTTTTTGTAGACCAAATCCTAAAGTTCTTGCGTAAAAGTGCCCTAAATTTCGCAACAATCCGACAAAGGAAACAATAGTTATAAAAAAAAAATGTGATTATTTAAAGAAAAACACCCTTTACATGTACAGGGCTGCAACGAACAGGAAGGGTTGCGGCCCCATTTGGACTGTTTGGCGTGTCGTCTCCGCCGCGAGAACGCCCGCAGCACAGTGGAGACAATTTGTTCTTACGCCGGGCGGAATGATCAATACATCCGTTTCCGACACGACCCCCTCAATTACATGGTATTATCGTGGCACCCCCTCCCCTTCTAGCTCTAGACGCATACACCGGTATGGTGCTGATGTAGTAGTTGTTCACTGCACCCACCTTCTCTGCCTACACTTCTGCTTCCCTTTAGATTCTCTCCCCCTGCTGGACGCTCCTTCTCCACCGTCCCCCCAACCGGCCTCGGAGGGTACTCCTCAGAGCGCTACTGAGAAAAGTAACTCTTGTTGGGTTCCGCTTTAGTTAGGTACACATACCGATAGAGAGTTGGGGTTACGCGCGCAACACTGTTACTGAAAATCCTCCCATAGTGCCCCATAGGCAGTATGCCGGCGAGGGGCACTATTGCAGGATTTGCGGTAGATTGAGAGTTGCGTTTCCATGCGCGCGCCTGCTTCTCTACTCCAAATCGCAACTGCACAGCGGCCAAGGCGACGGTCTGCTTGGACGCGAAACTGAAGAGCTACATCGCAAGGGGCATTCGGACCCCTTCAGACGGAAGCATGCGCGCAGTGCTCGAGAATGTGCTCCGCGTCGCACAGGCACAAGAGTCAGGTGCGGCAGAAGCGATTGGTGGATATGCTGTTGCTGTTGTTGGATTACCCGGAAACGCCAGGGGGTCGTCAAAGTCCCGTACCGTAAATCCTCCAATACGACCCCCCCCCCCCCCCCCTCCAATAGTGCCCCCGGGTACGGCAAGGTTGAAATAAAAGAAGCTCCCCTCCAATAGTGCCCCCCTCCAATAGTGCCCCCGGGTAAGGAGAGGCTGAAAAAATGCCCCGGGGGCACTACTGGAGGATTTACGGTATTTGCATACCCATGTCCATGACGCCTCAGCGTTTGGAGGCACTAGTCGCAGACATTAAGAAGAACGACATCTGCAATCTAGGGCAGCGGCAGCACGAGAAATTCCATTGACAGAAAAATCCTCACAGTGGGTCTATCAAGAATCAAACACAGAACCTTGCGCAGCGCAAGAAGCCGATTCCCTACCACTGGGCCATCCGCTGCCCTCAAATTGTAGTAACTGTACGCGTTCGTACAGCCACTCGTGCATGCACTGCTGTAGTGTAGACGATCAACCAATAGCCGTGTATGCTCGCTCCATCAACGAGCTGAACCCAAGCGCGTTCAGCCTATCGGGGTCGCGATGGGCTTCGAGCTTCCATATCAGGATCGCCTGGACCGCAGCGTCTTCTACTCCATCACCGCTCTCAAGCAGTGCAACTTGAAGGTGGGCACCGATATCTACACCCTGGTCAAGGTGGCCGAGAAGTAAGATATCACTGGAGCACTCATGGCACCAAGAATACAAGACGAAGTATCCGACAAATGATCAAGCGATTAAGGCATGCGCCTCGCCATGACTTCTGCAATAAAGCCATGCACTTCGCAACGCACCTAACATAATGCAACAGCATCTCTATAGTGAACTGTGCATTTTAGAGGACTTCGGTGGTAGATGGATTTTCTGGTACAAACACGAGTTGTTTGTTCTCTGATTCGAAACGTTGAAATCGTGCTGAAGTTCTAAACTAAATTTAGTTTCTAATTTCATGCACACATTGGTACCGTAGCAGCCAGGTAGCCGTAGCACAGACAGCCCGCAGCCGATCCTAGCTTTTGGACTATACCAACCCGCTCCTACAAACAAACTCGCTCCGACAAAGCGTTGCGCGCACTTGACAATGCCAGTTCATTGAACAATTTGATTCTGCGTCTCTTCTGTTCTGTTTGGGCACGAATTTGCCCCCAAGGGTATAAGGCGCACAGTATGACGCACATTGTATTCAGGGGCACAACAGAAGAGAGACACAAGTGGAAGGTTGTCGAATCTGCTCGGAGTCAAGGCAGCCAGCGAAGTCGTCACGATGCGTTTGCTTAGCGCGACGTCACCACTGCGCCTGCAGGCGCTCGTCGAAATCGTAGGGTCGGTTCGGGTCGAGTAGGTCGCGCACGCAAGGCATCCAGGAGGGCGAGGACAGTCGCCAGCCGTCCCAGAAGTCGTTTTCGGCCGACCGCCTCTCGGCGACCGTACGCGCCACGCGGACGTTGCCGCCGATTGCCAGGTGGGGCGCATGCGCAGCTTCCTCGGAGGCGGCCGTGATGACGAGCGGTGGCCGTCCTTCCGGCCATACGGCGCTCGTCGCCTCGAACACGCGACGCCCTGCCGCTCTGACGGAGGGCGCGTGAAAGAGTCGCAAGCGCGGCAGGCGCTCCAACAACAAGGGGTAGTCGAGCCGCCGCCCAGCGCCGTCTCGGACCGGAAAATAGCGATGGGAGATGACCCAGTGGTCGGTGATGGCGAGATGAGTGAGCGTGGGCGCGCAGCGCGCCAGCGTCGTCAAGGCCCATTCGTCGCAGAGATCCGTAGCGCAGTCGAGCAGCGTGCCGACGGCGAGACGCTCGAGACGCGGCAGCGGACAGTCCCTCCATGATCCGCGCGGTTGAGCAGCGCGTCGAGCTTCAGTCGACGCAGCGTCGCCACATCGGCCGGCGGCGGTACGGCGTAGCCAACCAGATGCAGTTCCGTCAACGTGGAGCCCAGGACGCCGGGCAGCGGGTACTCGAGAGAGCGCCCCACACTCGGATTGTAGAAGACCGTGCGGAGAGCGCTGCGGGCATAGCAGCTGGCCAACGCTTCCGCGTCAAGCCAGCCTAGGAAGCCGTCGTACCACTGCACTCCGTCGCTAGGCTTCACGGTCACCTTGAGCTCGTGCAGTGAAGTCCTGAGAGAAAAAAGAACTTACTGAATCGACCAATAATGGCTGCAAAATATTTGCTCTACAATTTTCTCTCGGACGAAGCACAGTAGGTATGCTGAGGAGACTCACCAAGTCGCGGAGCGTGCGATGAGCCGCTGTTGCATGGAGACGAGCAGCTGCTCCAAGTCGCGCTCCAGTCCCGCCGATGGACAGAGCGTCGCGAGGCGCGACAGGAGGCCGAAGGAGACGATCGAGTCGCATCCGACGGGCAGCTGGCCGAGCAGCGCGTCGAAGAACGCCCCGAGGCTCTCGAGCTGCTCGCGACGCAGCAGCTCCAAGTCCTCGAATTGCTGCCCTATGGAAGCGACATTGACCACTGGCTGCCCAGGGGGGCCGACGGACGAGGCCAATGGCAGCCGGCGCGCGACGACGCTGACGGCTCCACGGACGGAGTGCACCACGAGCACGAGTTCCTACAATCGCGAGGGGCGCAGTCGACGCAGCAGCAGACTCGACCGCAACGCAAGACACGCAGTCAGTGGACCGGATTCATTTGCTTTGCACAACGCGCATGGCATGTCTGTATACCTATGTACATAGGTAACCGAGGAACAGGTGAGTACAGGCTGAGCAATGCCAAAAGGCTTGGCCATGTAATCCTATGTGTATGTTTCACGACATGATCAATGGCCTGGCAACTGCCCAGTGCTTTGAACGTGAAGTGCCGAGGCATTTCCACATTGGTGACTGGAAAACGATGTACCGAAAAACCTCGAATAGTGCCCCCGGAGCACTATATGGACTTTCAACCTTGCCATACCCGGGTGCACTATTGGAGGGGGGGGGGGGGGCGGCTCTATTTCAGGATTTGCGCGATGTATGTACCTACCAGAAACGGAGGTGGTGGCGGATTCTCTGGAGTCCAGCCCAGAGAATTGGGAGACGCAGTTCCACGGAGAGGCTGACCGTCCGAGGGGCCGTCCACGAATGACCGGCGGGCAGTGAGCGACGCCACCGTCGACTGAGCAGCCGATATTGGGCCAGCTGGCGCCAGTTGAAATGCGAGAACACCTCACGCGCCACCGGCCCAGTCGAGCACAGCTGCTGCATCGTCCTTCTACCGAGCTGATCAGCCTACGGTTGATTCAAACACTGAAGCAAAGTCCGCATAGCCGACTCCGGTCCAGTAAGGTCGTGCAGAGCGGCCTGCGGTTCTCATGACCAAGATAACGCCCGCCCGCTGCCTCCGCGCTCCGCGCTCCACGTTAGATAAGAATCCACTGGATATCGCCACAGCCGATCCGCCCCACGCTGTGTCCTACAGAAACTTTTTGCTCGTTACTCGTTTACTTTCAATGTTTGCTCATGATGACCAGCCCCCAGCAGCGCAACACAATGCAAAAAAACGGATTCTATTATTTTACTAAAAAAAATACATCAGTCCAAAGTCAAAACGTACTTTTCCCAACTCTAACGTTGAAACGCAATGGAGAAATGTTACAGTGACAATTGAAAGGAATGTGTTTGAGAGAGTTTGTCGATGAGTTTGTTGTTGATGAAGCGGCACACCATTTACGGCATTTACCTATGATGCATCGGCATCGCCCCTTCGTACACCTCGGGCATTGGGTTTACCGTCCTTGTACTGTGTCGATCCTTGCATCCCACCCTCCCAAAGGGCGCGACAAGTGGTCTCTAGCGCTGGACACAGTATCGAAGCTTTACTGATGCAATGACAGTTTTGCGGTACCTACCGGACTTCGGCCCACACTTGTTTCGCACCGCTGACACTTCGTGGCTCTTATCACGATTGAATGCTGGCTCGACTCTTTCCAGTGGCGCTATGCCCTCTCTAAACTGATGCAGGACAACTAGGCGCCATCAAATTCCGCGCAATCCCAACTTTTTGCGTGTTTTCAGCGAGTGTTTGCGCAAAGTTTGGTCGATTTGTGCTTTGTTCAGTGTTTACGCGGTACCCTACAGTGTATTGAAGCGGCAGGTGGATGTCTTTAGTTCATATGTATAGATGTCATAGTGGTTTGAAATTTGTCAGGCTATAGATCCCTATACATATACCACAAGATAAAAATTGGCAAGATAAAAGAAAACAACTGTCGCTGCCCAACGCCACAAAAACACTGACTTTTGAACCTATGAAAGTTCAGACCTCGAGGATTTGGACATGGTTGAGCGAACTGCATCGAAACAGACTCAGGTACATGTCATATACATGTAAATTGCCACCCGTATACCGGTACAAACAATTCATCCGACTAGCAGGAATGCACGCATCAGAAAGCATATATATCATGACCGCACGAATCATGTATCAAAGGGGGATTAACGAAAGGGATTTCTAACCTCAGTGTGGTGTGAGTTGTACCCTAACCACGAGAGCGCACAGAGACGACGCCCACGACCAGCGTAGTTGGACCTGTGTGGCGGTTTAAATTTAGCGTTTTGTTGTGGATGAGGTGGAACCGAACGATCGATGGCACAAGTCCACCTTCATTATACTGATCGGCGCCTTTGGCAACGCTGCCTCAATTCTTTCGATGTTCAGTAGGAAACTTCCTTGTTTTCCTTTGGTTATTGATCATTTGATTGAGAATATCAATCTAGAAGTTTCAAAGAGAAGAGCAAAACATCAAAATTGCCAATTGGAAGCGAATTCAGGGGGCACTGTTGGAAGGGGGGGGGGGCGGTTACTATCGTTGGATTACTGCATACGATGATACGGTACGTTATCCTCATGCGTGCGCAGTGCGGAATTGCACTGCAAGAAAACGACGGACAAACATTTAGCACAAACTGTTGCAGCGGTGATCACCATCTACATGTTGACCATTCTGCGGCTGGACGACAACGAGGCGACCTCGATGTTCCACGACTTTCAGTTCTGGGTCTTCTTTTGCCCCCTTTTCGGATCCATACTTGCCGATGGATACATTGGAAAGTTCAGGTGGGCAATTGTCCGCTTGCTTTGAGTACGGACGCTCAACGACACTGTAGGTACTATACAGTTTGGTCACTCGGATGGTGCGATAGAAACAACTACAGTGTAGTTCGTTGCAATTTTGCGGTCTCGAAGTACACTAGAAAATCTATTTACATATGCGAAGCGCTTCGTTTTTAGATCTATCATTTTCTTTTTGATCGTCTTCTTCATTGGGATGTCCCTGTTGACGTTTGTGTCGACTCGCGCAGAAGACTCTGGCCTCCATCCCTGGCTCGACTACGTCGCCCTGTCTGTGATCGGGTTTGGCTCCGGAGCGCTGGGTCCGTGTCTGTTCAGCTTTGGAGCTGACCAGTTTGAAGCCAGTCAAGTAAGTACATTTGTCGGGGCGTGCGTGCGTGCGCGCGTGCGTGCGTGCGTGCGTGCGTGCGTGCGTGCGTGCGTGCGTGCGTGCGTGCGTGGACGGGCGTGCGTGCGTGCGTGCGTGCGTGAGTGAGTGCGTGCGTGCGTGCGTGCGTGCGTGCGTGCGTGCGTGCGTGCGCGCGTGCGCGCGCGCGCGCGTGCGTGCGTGCGTGCGTACGTGCGCGCGTGCGTGCGCGCGCAGCTTCGTCGAGCACAAACACCCACAAAAAATGCCTAATTGCTGTATAGGTTCAAAAGGCGGGGCGATTTCTGGCTACGTTGGTCGTCACCACCAATGCGGCAGCAACGATTAGTATAATTGTCGTGCCTCTGATGAGATGTGGGCCGCTTCCAATTGTTCATAGTTAGCCATGCGAAAAGCATTCCGTATGTACCTTTGAAATTATTGATTTTAGCTACGTCATGCTTCGAAAGGGACAGCTGCTATCCGATGCCTTTCGGACTCGGCACGGTTATTCTACTGCTGGCAACAGGTATATGTATGTACGTGTACATGCTTTAGTCTTGCCACTGCGTAAATTTGCGTTTTCGCTGAGTCATTGCTCCAACATGTTGTCATCAAAATGTTTATCTATACGTAAGCGCGTGTTGACGACTCGAATAACAAACATACTGCTCTGATCCTAAACTAGCTTAAATTGTTCAGTGAATGAAGGATGTGATTGCAAATTGCAAGATTACAAAAAAAATCTGTTTACAGAGCATGTGCAAGCAATTTGATCGCCTTTTAAGCTTGTTGTGGAGTACACGTCAAAGTAAAGGGTGTTTTTAAAATTATCACATTTCTTTTTTAAATAACTTTTGTTTCCTTTGTCGGATTGTTGTCAAATTTGGAACACTTATACTCAAGACGTTGGGATTTTGTCTAAAAAAAGAATCGTCAAATTCGGTTGAAGATTCCGAGAGTTATGGCGCTCCAAACCAGATGTCGCTTTTTAAGCAGATTTTACAAACTAAATCGTTTGAATCGTAACCATCCAGTACTGTATGCCCAATTTCAATCGCCAAACTTTGCTTTTGGCTGGCGCAGCTCCTCCAATACGCTCGGCGCACAGTATTCTCTGCTGCTGCTCGACTGAAACTGCCCCCTCTCCATCCGCCCTCCCCCACTCCATACCAACCCAACGGCCCAGGTTGTTCGCCATGTAAATCTGCCCAAAAAGCGACACCTGATTTGGAGCGCCATAACTCTCGGAATCCTCAACCAAAATCGACGATTCTTTTTTTCAGACAAAATCCCAAAGTCTTGAGTGTAAGTGTTCCAAATTTCATAACAATCCGACAAAGGAAACAAAAGTTATTCAAAATAGAAATGTGATAATTAAAAAAAAACCTTGCAAACTGAGGCCTCCAGCGATAGGACGCGCACGATCGTTTGTTCCGCAGTTACCGTATTACTAGCGACTTGCGTTGGAGTTTGTCACCAAAGAGACTACATTTTCTTACAGTACTCTTCGTCGGCTGCTCCAAGTGGTACAAGAAGCGACAGACGCAAAGCAATGTCATCGTAGAGTGCTTTATCGTCACCGCTGTGAGTGCAGGGTAGCCCTTTTGACGGTGGACGCCCCGATACGGCACTCACAACAGACAGCTATCAAGAATCGCTTGCAAGGAGCTGGGACGCACCGACAGCACTGGCTCTGTCCATACTTGGACACGCACAACTGCGAAGCTGACGCAACCTGTCGACTTTACAAGGACTCGAAAAGGAAGTATAAATGTCACAAGGTGAGCAGAGGGGCAGTAGGTACAGACAGACAGATGGCCAGATGGAGGGCCTGTCAGTATCGCATACCGGTATATTGTATGTAGCCTTCTTTCACATTTGTTTTCTTGAACGCCACGCGTATAGCAAATTCTCTTTACTAGGTATGTACATAGAAGTGGGCCACATAGGCAACAGATACATGCAGCGTTCATCACGTTCAATTGGGGATTAGCAACTCTCTAGTATACGGTACAATGGTGTGAGTTTAACCCCCACTACGAGATCTGGTCGGAATGGCGCCCTAGACCACTGAGCTACCCGCTAGACGAACCTCAATTGAAAGTATGTGCATAATGAGGGGCTGCGTATGGCCTAGTGGTAGAGAATCGGCCTCTTGCGCGCGCGGTTCTGGGTTCGATTCTTGATGGATCCACTAGATCTTGGACTTTCTTCTCAATGGATTTTCTCGTATCGTCACTACCCTTGATTACAGATGGCGTTCTTCCGAATGTCTTGGGCTAATTACGCGGCTCTAGACGGGAAGGGGGTCATAGAGATGGGTATGCTACATATATATATGGGCCATTGACGGCATCCTAGCGAGCGTTGCCAGAAATCCAACAACAACAATGTGCATGATCTGTGGCTGGGACTAGGATTGCAGGAAGAGTTTGTCGACGACCTCAACGCCGTCTACAAGGTGCTGGTCATGTTCATGAACGGCCCCATGTTCTTCGCGCTGTTTCAACAGACGGTTCGTGTCTTCGCACACTTACCTAGAATGGTACAGTCAGTCACTTTATAATTGGTGAATAGGAGCTGCGCTTTTGTCGACCGCAAAAAATGAAATGCGATTACACTGTACCGTCAATCCTCCAATAGTGCCCCGGGGCACTATTCTTTCAGCCTCTTCTTGTCTCCGGTAGCACTATTGGAGGGGGGCACTATTGAAGGCGAGGGCTCTTTTCAACCTTGATGTACCCGGGGGCACCATTGGAGAGAAGCCCTATTGGAGGATTTACGGTACATATGCACTGCTCCAAAAATCTGCTAGTACTTCGATTGCTTGCAACACAGGGCTCCAGGTGGATTCTCCAAGCGGTGGCCATAGACGGTCACTTGTGGAAGGACGGAGTCGCGATATTGCCCGATCAGTTGCCGGTGATCAACACGATTCTCCTGATGACATTCATTCCCCTATTCAGAACGGTCCTTTATCCGCTTGTCAAGAAGCTGGGAATAGAGCCGACGTGCGTGCGTGCGTGCGTGCGTGCGTGTGTGCGTGTGTGCGTGCGTGTACTTGTGTAGGCAACGACGTGCTTCTGGTGGTGTTCAGACCTCTTCGAAAGAGGTCTGACTGCAGGCGGTTTCATTGCAGCCCTCTCTTACATCGTGGTCGCCCTCATTCAACTACAAGTCAACGTAAGTCAATCAGTCGTCGGATGTGCACACGTACACATACATTATACCATAAATCCCCCAATAGTGCCACCCTCCAATAGTGCCACCGGTTAAGAAGAGGTGGAAAGAATAGTACCACGGGGGCACTACTGGAGGAATTACGGTATGTGGCCGATTACACAAGTGGAACGATATATATACATAGCTGATTTTAGGCAACGTTGCCTGCTGTCCCGGAGGCAAACAAGGTGCACGTCTCAATCGTGAATGCAGTTCCGAACTGTGCCATGCGGTTCGACGTTCCAGGTTCATCACCAAAGGCGAACGTCAACGTCCAAGCAATAGTACGTTCGGTCCAGTTTTGTCAAAATCTTCTGTTCAGCTCGTTATACCGTTCTTGTGACTGCTTGTGCAGAAAATATCGGGCCAAATGTAGTGACGCGTATACTGTACACACAGTTAGTGCTATGGTGGAACATACGTAGCAAAATACCTACATTGTAGGTCCTGTTAATGGGAGAATGTTTCAGACTGGCACAACGTCCCCCATTGAGTTGTCAATGGAACGGGATTTGGCGTCACTACAATTGTCGTTTAGTGGGGACAGTTGCTTCTCCAAGAATGCTACCGTAACAGTTTCTGCGGAACAATTGCGTGGTGGTAGCGCGTATTATCTTGTCGCTGGCGAAAGCAAACGAGGCGTCGTCGTCACAACCGACATGAGATCGGCTGTTCTGCTGAAGACTAGAAGTGGCAATGGAGCGTCCTTCGTCAAGTTGGCCAAATTTATACATTTGGGTACAGTACATTTGAGTGCGAGCGATCGTAAATTGCAAAGAACGATTGCAAACCACCACGTCTAGTTACAGCTCCCTCCCCGGTGGGTCAATTGTTTAATCGGGGCTGCAGGGTTGGCCCGTTGGGGAAAGTATTGTTGGGAGGGAGGCTATGTATGTAACTTGAACCGTAAATTAGAGGTTTACGAATGACACTAATTGTTACATGCCTAATAGCGTAGCTGTTATACGTATTGCAGCATCAACAACTTTGCTCAGTCGACAGAGTCTGTCCGCGTAGCGTTCTGTAAACGCCTTGATAAAGATCTGCAGAATCCCTGCAACCCCAAGCAGGGTGACCAGTTTGCCTACGGTTCCTTTCGCAGCGACCCGTCGACAAGTGATGAGAACTGCAAACAGACCACTCTGTCTAGCAGTTTTGTCGAGCTCAGAGAAGGACGGTTAGTTTTGCGTAAAGATAGCGATGCGTGCGTGTCTGAATGCGAATTTGTGTGGTGGTGAGGATAAAAAAATGCACCTATCTAGCTGGCGTGTGTACGCCATCAAGAAAGGAGCACCCACACGGGTCGGCTCGAAAACCATTGATTCCGAACAGTTCACAGAGTATATTACTCCGAAAGATTGGATGGGAGAGCTGAATGTCCAAGGCCAAGGCGCTGTCAGCACCTACACGCTGTACAAGGTAGGGCATCCAGATTTATGTATGTTCGTACTAGTAATTCGCGCATCCTACAGTATACGTTCAGTCATACTGTAACTGGGGTCAGAGCGAGTGGGGACTGGGAGGGGTGGTGTGGCTGAAGCCAAAAGTGGGGGTAGCCGACCATTTTTGGCTTAGCCTGGTACGTTTGCTCAAAATAGGCTCTAAATAGTGTTATTTAGCTGTTTTATAGTCAACTAACATTGAAAAGCACTAAAAACACCAACATGTATCGCTTTATACATGGTGAAGATCCTGTGGAAAACTCCTGGGGGGGGGTGTTGAAAAAATAGTGGGTGTAGTGCCCCAAAGCTCTCCCCCAGTTAGAAGCATGCGTTCAGTGGATTGTTGCCTATTTTGTTAATTGAAATAGCTGATAATTATAATAGGTAATGGTGTATGTTCTTGCAGAATGCGCAGGGGGAGCGCAATGCTCTGCGACACGACCTCGTCGACGCCAACTCCGTGTCCATTCTCTGGCAGTTCCTACCGTACGCCATCACTACCATGTCCGAAGTGCTATTCTCCATTACCGGTTTCGAGCTCAGCTACTCGCAGGTACACTGTGTACATATGCATTGCATACCGTGCAACGTCTGACCCATCTTCCAGTTGCTAAGATGGGCTCTCTTTAATTGATTTCTTGTTGTGAATGCGCTCTGCGTGCTATTTAACAATTTACCTTGAACAAAATCTGTAATTCGGGACGAGTTTTTCCGGGAAGTGCGCCAGTCGAGGAGGATTTACGGTAGCTTGCAGGCGCCTCGGAGCATGAAGGCGTTCATCAGCGCCATGTGGCTGATGGGCGTCGCTCTGGGCAACGTCATTGTCTTTCTCGTCTCCGAGATCGAGTTCTTCGACAACCTGGTCAAGAGCACACGCAATATATGCACGAGCATGTACTTTGTGCACTACCAAATGCATGCATTCTTCTTGCAGGCGTTCGAAATGTTCGCCTATGCTGGTGTTATGGCCTTGACAACCTCTGTATTCATGCTGCTATCGATTTTCTACTATGAATACCGATACTACACTGAGGAAGAAGAAGAGGAATCGAAACAAGAATAATTACCGGGCTCAAGCACGCAGTTTGCGTTATTCAGTGCTTGCAAAAGTGTCTACACATTACCTAGGTACAATACATGCCCATCATGAGCGTGTTGTTGGCTGTAGCGCATTGCACGTCGCGTTCTGTGTGTCTATCCAACACGTCCAAAGCCCTTCCAAACTATATCAAATGCTTTACTTTAGTCATTGGGTGTCGCACATGCAATGCATCATTTCGTCGTTGGGTCTTGTAAGCTTTTCTATTCTACCGTGTGAATTCAAACGTCTATAGACTGGCCCCTTTTGTCATCTTGCCAGCCAGAATCGTCATCGCCTCGTTGGGGAATGGTTTTCCTTCTTGTGGGAGAGTGACCATGCAGAAATAGTCGTCAACGTGTGGCACTGCGCCCGCCAAACTTCCGGTGCCTGCGGTCACTACATAATCATTGCCAATCCCGAATCTGGAAGCCATGTAGGAGTGAATTTGCTTTGTCAGAGCCTGAAATATGTAGTTGGCTGCGTGGGGCATCCAAATTGGTGCGAAAGACATAAACACACGCTGATGTCTTTGGGATTTTTCTTGTAAGCCTTGGTGATGTAGCGACGGGTGTCCATGTCGTCACAGAAGAACACGAATGGCAGCTCTGGAAGTGGAAGGTTTCTTGAACTACGTTTGGAACACTTTTTAGTTGTGCTACTCATCCATTGGACTCATCCTGCCGAATGGAAGGTTTTTTTATCAATTTGTATCGATGGCTTGGGTATGTACATACCAACGATCCACGGCCACGAGCCACGACCAACAAGGCTGGTCGTGGCCTAGAGCTCGCGCCTTTTGGAAACTGCCGTGTACCTGCTGCCAGCTGGCTGCACAATTTCACCCACATGGGTGATGTTGTGTGGTCAGTTGACACTTGACGGCAGCAGTGGTAACAGCGGAAACGCTCAACCAGCTGGGCCAGGTACCTACACCTGTACTTGGCCGAGGCAAGGCACTTGCCTGGCCGAGGCAAGGCACTTGTTGCTCAAAGTGTACTGCAAATGGCTCTAGTCTTCTTTCGGCCAAAGCGCACTGCAAAAGGCGGAGTTCCTTTAAGCCTTAGGTCTTTAATTCTTCCAGCGGGGTTCAGTTTTCAGTAGGCGGTGGTGAACAATTGTTCACACAGGCGTGCGCCCAGAGACTCTGGTGCTTTCCGCGCCATATACCTTGTTCGCAGATGTGGTCAGAGGAAGCTCGAGTCTCAGTCTGTCGGTGTTTTCTCGCGTTCGGTTCGTCGTCGCACTCGAAGTCGGGCTTGAGCATGATGAAGGTGTTGCCGTGCGTCAGGTCGGGCACGAGCACGACGTTGGCCAGCCACTCGGTGGTGCCGGTCACGAGCACCTTCTCGACGACCTTGCCCGCGCTGTCGTACGTCTTGTAGAAGACGTGCGCTGTGAAGTGGGGCGCCGCGTTCACTGGCGCGGGCTGAACGAAAGCTCTGTGTGTATTCTCAGCTCTGGACAGCGTATGGCCCAGTGGTAGAGAAACGGCCTCCTGCGCGCACGCTTCTGGGTTCGATTCTTGATGGAGATACTAGATCGATGACTTCCCTTTCGTTGGAGTTTCTCGTGCCGTCGCTGCCCTAGATTACAGATGACGGCCCTAGATTACAGATGACGTTCTCCCGAATGTCTTTGGCTGATTACGCGGCTCTAGACGGGATGGCGTCATGGAGATGGGTAGGCTAGATGGGCCATTTACGGCCTCCTAGCGTGGCCGCAAATCCAACAACAACTGTATACCAAATCTTTCTTCCGAATTCACTCCCTTGCGAGCACTATAGATGCAGCTTGGAGTGGGTGTATAAATGAGTCCGCAAAAATTGTGAGTCTCTTCACTACACATGCATCTCCCTCACGGTTAGTGCATTGCTGGGGGCAGCAAAAGTGAGGCTCTTTGACTCGACGGCAACCAAGCGACTCTGCAGCGTCTTTGGATTGCCGACCCGAGCGGCAAACATGACGGCAACCGGATCCAAGTGCTAGAAGATAAACGACGAACCCGTTTAAAGCGAAACAAAACCTGTACTAAATTTAACCAACCGTTTTGTCGTGAAACGCGAGCACACAGAGGGAAGGATCGGTCATTGACTTCACAGCGCGAATGTCGAATAGAAACTGCTCCGATGACCGCACGTACGTCACCTAAACGGCTCAGAGTGCGCGTCTTGGCACCGTAGGCAACATCGACAAGGTCGCTTCCAAAAGCAATTGTTCCCTTTCTGTGCTTTGGCAGGGATTGAGCGTTGTAGACTTCCTGGATTCCTTTATTCCTTTACTGGCAAACGCACTAACATGGCCTTCAGCCATAATTGAAGACTTGTAGAAAAAAGGCGATTGCAGTGCTGGGATTCGAACCCAGGTCTCACGGATTCCGGTTATGGATGCTAACCACTACACCACACTCGCACGCCTCCTATTCCACAAATCACGCATGATAAACCAGGGGAAACGGCGGAGCCGGCATTGCCTGGCGTCAAACACCGCCCACCTGGATGTAAGTTTTCTTAAAATAAATCGAAAAAAACTATCTGCAGCATGGTTCTAAGAATGCTCACAAAAAATTTCAGCCCGACCCGTCAAGCCATACCGTAAACCCTATAATTAGCCCCCCGGGGGCTAATTTTTTCGTTCGAGCTCTAGGAGAGGAGGGTGTATAATTATAGGGGGGGGGGCTAATTATAGGGGGGCTTATAAACTGGAAGTGTCGATGATTGGGAAGATGTGTGGGCAAAAAGGCGCGTGGAGGCGATTTTTAAGGGAAAAAGGCGCTGTGCACACACGTTGGTACACTCTAACACAGTCTCACACAGTCTCACATGCACATACGTGTACATACATACACATACGCGACCATACATACACCCAGACATGGAAACATGTGCGTTTTAGACGATGGTCCATTTAGGGAGGGGGTGTAATTATAGGGGGGGGGGGCTTATTAACTCAAAGTGGTCTTGGGAGGGTGTATTATTATAGGGGGGGTTAATTATAGGGGGGGCTAATTATAGGGTTTACGGTATCTGGTAACGAACGAACAGACAAACCGTTACAAATTTTTTCGTCCGTATATAAACTCACCGCGCTGTCGTGCCGCGAAAAAAAAAAACAAAAAGAAAGCAACAAAAGCAAAACAAAAACAAAAACAAAAAGTCAAACCTTGTACTGTCTGCCAGTCAACAAATTGAACGTTCTAATAAATTGCTTGGCCGTCTTTGAGGTCTTGTGGACCAACGCCGCAAGTCGTCTCACTTTCCTCACGGGGCACACAAACGCGAAGAGGTCCTCTGAATTTGCATGTACAGCACGCAGTCAACCAAATTCGACAGTACGGTACGCACGTCGGCTCGCGTACAATAAATACTGTGGCTATGGCTAAGCATAAAGCACGTTACGTATGGTGCGTTCCTTCACCGGTCAACATGCAGTCCGAATTCAATCAGCTGTCGGATGTCCTTCTTGACCAGGCTTGGGTAAAAAACTACTTTTCTTAAATAAAAACAACAAAAGAAAACACTTTTTTATATTTCTCCCAAGCCTGATCTTGACTGCAGTCTACGACTACGACTACGGCTGTTTATTGAACCTGGCTGGACGTAGCATGGCGCATCCGGTATGTTTGGGCCGGGTTTGGGTTGTTTGGTCAGCGCCTCCAATTCGGCATTCGATATTCTCGTCAGCGAGGTGACTAAAGCATATAGTGATTGCATTAAAACTTCACCATAATTTGTTTCTAATCCACTATGGTAATCAGTATTATTACCGAGCTATACAGTTTGGGCTGCACTCGACATTGCAAAGATTTCGCTGCTCAAGTAAGGTTTTTCAAAACACATGTGCACTTTTTTGTTTCAAAATCCACCTTGGTTGGCGACTTTGCACCGCTGTGGTTGCAGGTAGGCGTGAAAGTCGAGTTCGACCAGCTGTTTCCCATGTTTAATTTTGTGGCAGAAGTTGGCACTGTCCGCGTGAGTGGAAGCCGCATCGAGAGTGGTCGAGTTCCCTTCCACTCGCATCAGTAGCATTACTAAATTGTTTTCGAAATACTTTTAAATATATTAAAATTAAAAACGAATATCTGCAGACTGTTGGCCCAAGCGCCCGGATTTCCGGAAGTGAATGCGCACTTGTCGAGGTCTAAATTCGAGAGCATATAATTTTAATTAGCAAAATAGATTAGTGGATTAACGGACAACTAACCTGCAGTCACCGCAGATACGCAACAGAGTGCAACAAATGCCGCAAAATTTCTCCACATGTTTGAGTTTTTGCGACTCTGTGCAACTCCCACAAATTTTCTCCTTTATCAGCGAAGAATCGTTGCTTAGGGCTTCTTTCTTCTTGTTTCTTACCGACTGAGCGACGCTAAAGTGTAAATTGCACGTACCGTGGAAGCTGTGTATGCTAAAGGCGTATGGCGCTCTTATCTGCCAGCGTTCTTGAAGCGGCTAGCGGTGTACCTTGTTACCGGGCCGCTCAAAGTCTGACTAGTCAAATACCATAAACCCTATGTTTACCCCCCCCCCCCCCTTCCTGGGGGAGGATTGTTTAATTCGATCCGTAGGAGAGTGTACAATTATAAAAGGGAGGGGGAAATTGTATGGGGGCTAATAAACTGGAATGGTCGATGTGTGGGGAACGTTGTTGGCGCAAAAGCGCGTAGAGGCGATTTGTAAGGGAAAAGACTGTGCGCACAACGCACATACGTCGATCCCTTTGGTCGCTACTGCTTCTCGACATCAACTGTCCCAGATTTGGGGGCTTGGTGACCCCCCCCCCTCTTCACCCGGCAACCAAATCTCCAGTCTCCAATCTCCAATTCACCAGGCAATCTCCAAACCGCTCAAAAGTGAAGTTTATTTCCCGAATTGACTGTAGGTACATGGTTTTGTCTATGCAATTGAGAAACGTTACAGCAACTATTGAACCGGTGTGGTGTGTTCGAGAGACTTTAAATCTCAGAGACGTGTTCGAGAGACGACTCAGAACAGCAAATATAAAAAATAGAAAAAATCGCGTCGAAAAAAGCGATGTCCAAAGGATACATGCGCCAATTGCGCTACTCAACTGAAATAAACGAACGCTCTAAAAGAATATTGCGGGGCACCCATGGACCCACTGGACTGCTTGGAGTCTGTTCCACCCCTTCCGGTCAAGGTGCCATGACACGTCTAACGCAATTTAGAACCGATTTTCCCCTTTTTACCAAAAATACATGTTTGTACATTTTTATTTTTGTATCTCTTGCACAGCTTGATGGATCGACTCGAAACTTTAAACATACCTATGTACTACTCTGCGTGGGGTGAGCGAGAGGCAGTGTCCAAGTTTGGTTGCCATCGATGGTGCAAATCAGAAGTACACAATTATTCTCGAATTTGATGGAGTTTTGCGATTTGCTTAGCAGTAAGATTGACCATGATCACCAGCCCCCGGAGCACCACGATTACAAAATTGGGTATCCTGCAAGTGCGTAGTGATTAACGGCCCGCGTCACGCCATGCATGACTTCTCCAATAAATGCACTGCAGCTAACATCTTCCGACGTTTGTCCGTATGTCTGAGCAATGCCTAATAAGTTTAAGCGACGTCTCTGTCTAACGAAGGTGTGACATAACATTATCAAAAAAAGAAAAATATATTGACTGACGGCACGTTGTTGATCGTCGTGGTGATCGGTTTGTACCGCATACGCCCCGCCCCCTGCCACTCACGTTTAGATATTCCGTCAAACTAGAATGTGTTCTACAGCTGCTACCTTGCTACCTACTGTAAAATGCTGATAAAACAACACGGGTACAGAATTGAAGTACACATCTTCAATTCTGAGCACTCTGAAAAGTTGTGAAAGCAAATGGGAACACACGTGTGGGGTGTGAAGTAGTAAACAGTCACGGCTGGCAAGGAGTATTCTGATAGTGTGGCCTGCACGCGGCATTGCCAACAACTTTGACTCTTTTCATCCATGTGACCCAAGATCTCGCCGTCAATTTGTTTCAAATTGCCGCAAACGTTTACCAAAATTTTTTGCCACGCCATTTTGGCCTCCACGCATAAACTTGCTGGCGCTGTCACAGAGGGCCATGCAGTCCAAAGTGTGATGCTACTTTTTCACATACCTAGTGGGAATGGACCCACTAGGTATGTAAATGGGAGAGGGAACACTAGCGGATCCAGACAGGGGGGAGAGGGGGGTCACCCCCTCCTGTCAGCTCAGATTTGGGGGGGGGGAAGGAGGGGGAGAGATCAGGGGGAAAAGCAGGAAAAAAGGGCGAGCACAAGGGAAAATAGTAGGCAGATTTTTACGTTTTCCTTCAATTAAGGCACTCAAAAGCGCAAAATTTTCGCCTGCGGCGCTGTGGTTCTCTTCCAACTCACGTTTGATTCGAAAAATGGCCAAAAAACCGTCATTTTTGTTTATTCCACAGTAGTGTAGGGGTGAAGACAAATTGACTTTCTCCCCGCTCTGTCAGAAAATCCTGGATCCGCCAGTGAGAGGGAATGGGTCCATTCCCTTCCGCCCTGGATCCGCCACTTCCTCTTCTTTTGGAGAAATCAGTTTGCGAGTTCGCTGTTCGCGATTTCCATTGGCGCACCCACGCGATCTGCGCCCCCCCCCCCCCCCCTCCCCTTGTGTCAGGTGCTTCTAATCGAAAGATTACGGTACGAGGCACGGTAGTAACGGTAGCTTAGATTATATTTTGCCACTATTCTCATCTCTTGAGGGAAAAGCTAAACCATTGTACCATTGTACAATTGTACCATTGTACGGAGAGAAGCACACCATAATATTTAAAATGCGTTGACTCTCGATGCTCAACTGCTAAACTAAAACAACGCGCCACACGCCAAATTTCATTTCAATGTTTCAACACACCAAAACGCGCACATTGCACCTCACACCGACGCAGCCCCAGCTTTCAATTGCGACTAGCATTGCAACACATGGCACTACCCAAGTTGCACACAACGGACAAGCGACGCGGCTCCAACAACATACCGGTAGCGTTCACGTGAGATTCATGAGGCAGATCGATGAGGCAGATCTACATACCCATTGCAACCAACATTCAAAAGCACACTCCAAACTGACGTGCAAACTGTTCGCGGTGGGACAACGATAGCTTGCCAGTAACTAAATCGCTATTCACAAACTTTGTGGATAAATTGGGGTAGGGGGTGGCGATGGGTGGCGTGGGTGGGGTGGGGTTAACCGAATTGAAAAAAAAGAATATAAATAAATAAATAAAAGATTTACATGAAGTTTTGATGCTTGCAGTCCATTCGACAAATCCCGAATTACCCCCTCATCTGTTCAAAAAATTGGCGATTTACCCACCAATCCCAAGTTCCATTTATAAGGAAAAAATAAATAAAATTTATATACACCACAGCAATATATGCGATGGGCTCCTGCTGTCAGGAAGCAGTAGAAGCGTTGACCCTGGCCCCTCCATAGGAGTCGACATACAGGTGCAGCGGATTGCCAGGGACTGGTAGTCGACAAGAAAGGAGCACTCGTTCAAAGCAGCAGGCAAACTGAGAGGCACTTTGCGAGCCGCCGCCAACTCGCTGATTTTCCGCCGGGCAACAGCACACACGTCTACTGAATCCACAAAGTGCGGCTTCAGCAAGCCCTACGAGCTGATGTTGTCATTTGGTTTGTCGGCATTCATTTTCTAGCACAGATTCTCTACATTCAGGCGTAAACTAAAACACTAGTAGTAAACACTGGTTTAGGCTTAGGTTTAGGCTTTTGCTTAGGCTTAGGCGTAGGTTTAGGCTTTTGCTTAGGCTTAGGCTTTTGCTTAGGCTTAGGCTTAGGCTTATCCTTAGGCTTAGGCTTAGGTTTCGGCTTAGGCTTGTGTTGGTCATGGTGGTCGTGGTGGTCGTGTTGGTCGTGTGTTTTATGTAACGCCTACATTCAACTTCCAAAAGAAAAATCCGCGGCGAGCATGTGGGGCGCGCGTTGTTTTAGTATTTAACAGTTGAGCATCGAGAGTCAACGCATTTAAAATATTATGGTGTGCTTCTCTGCGTACAATGGTACAATTGTACAATGGTACAATGGTTTAGCTTTTCCCTCTCTTGAACGGCAATTTCTAATTATGAAACACATGCAACAACATGCAACAACATGCAACAGGTCCTCTTTTGCCTAAGCCGAGCCTAAGCGAAGCCTAAGTCTAAGAAAAGCCTGCTTAAGCCCAAGTGAGGCCTAAGCCTAAGCCTAGGCAAAGCCTAGGCCTAAGGTTAGTCAAAGCCTAATCGATCAGGAGTGGGATCAGTGAAATGCTGCTTACTTATCACAGATTCCACTCACTGATCGATTAGGCTTTGCCTAGGGTTAGGCCTAGGCTTCGCTTAGGCTTAGGCTAGGCTAGGCTTTGCTTAGGCTTGGGCTTCGCTTAGGCGTCGGCTTAGGCGAATCAAGGCCTGTTGCATGTCGTTGCATGTTGTTGCATCTGTTGCATACATTATAAATTCCTCTTGAACTTGGGACTTGGAGTGAGTGCTAGTTTCCGTGTTGTGTTTGGCGAATATCTTGAGAGAATTGTTTCCCTAGAGAATTTTCTTCACTTCAAATGGCGGAAGAGGCGAAGAAATTTAGCGGAAAGTGGCAGCTGACGACGACGGACGCAAATTTCGATAAATACATGACGCTTCTGGGTGAGTTCTTGCTTGTCTTGCTCCCTTCTTTCATTGTCTATGCTAGTCGCCCGGCTTTGCTCTGCATGTCTTCAAATATTCGTTCTAAAACACCATGGGACGATGATTTGATTCCCAAAACCGGCTAGTCTCTCCGACTGCTTGCAGGCGTGAGCTACCTGCTGCGCAAGATCGGCAACAAGGTGAAGCCGCTGATGACGATCACGGTGTCGGAGGACGGCCAGACGTTCAACATCACCAGCGTCTCCACCTTCAAGACCGTCGTCGTCGACTTCCGCCTCGGAGAACCTTTCGAGCAGACCACGCCCGACGGAAGGGTCATGAAGGTGCGTGTACGTGCGTGCGTGCGTGCGTGCGTGCGTGCGTGCCGAGGCAATCAATAAATGCCCCCCTCCCTCAACAAAGGCCTAAAAAATCAGGGTGTGCATCAGCGTACAACCCTAATATGGGATCACTACTGCAAGAGAAAAGCAAGCGAGGGATTATCCTGCAATCGGTGCAAGATTGGCTGAATCTTAGAGGGGGTGTTCGTGTGTGTCGAACGTGTGAAACGCGGGCTTGGTGCAGGATCCCACTGACGTAATTTTTTAATTTTTCAAAACTCGATGGGGTGACCTGCACGGGGACCACCCCCATACCTGTAACTCGGGGGTTTGGGGCCCCACTTTTTTTGCACCCCCCCCCCCCCTACCATAGGTGTAGATTGGGTCAAAATTTAGGGGGGCGGGGGGGGGGGGGTCGGGGGGGTTTCGGGTCTAGAGCCATCCCGGATCGGAATCGGAGATTTTGGAGGCGGTGGTCGTAGTGGAAGATTTTGCACCAAAATAGCGCGTAAATCGGTGTCTTTTAGTCCAAAATGTGCCGAAACAACGCCTAAATAGCACTTTTTAGCATGTACACTGAAAGGACACGCTCACCAATGAACCCCTGGGGAGGGACCCTATGAATAGGGTTCCTCCCCCCAGAATTTTCCTAACCCAAGGGATTTTCACCCTGTCTAAAACGATCAAAGCGAGTAAACGTTGGCTAATTCAGTCCTATTCAGTGTTATGTGACCATTAACACTGTTTAGACCCTATCTATACCAATTTTTTACCAAAAAGTACCGGTATAACTCAAAAAATGGCCAGCTACTCCCACTTTTTGCTCCAGACACTCCCCCCAATCCCCCCCCCCCCCTCGTTCTGCCCCTAAGCTGGGGGTATGAGCACCCCCAGCTTTGGTCCAACCTGCACTGACTGCAGGATACTTACCAATGCTAAATGCGCCCTTCGTGCGCTGGGAGGTGTTTTTCAGGCCTGTGAGTACTATTTATTGTCCGAATGTCAAAAATGTCACCTGCAGCGCTGTATTTTACGCACCTACCGACCATTTTGTAGTCTCTCGAGCCGTTTTCCGCCAAAAATTCAACAAATTTTGCCTGCAGCGCTGTTTTCGGCACGCACGAAACTTTCTTGTCATTATTGAGGCTGAAAACTTCTTTAGTACAGCTCCTTTGAAATCAGTGGTTTTTGACAGTTTTTTGAAACGTTTCTTTATTTCCTGATGCGATGGTATCTGTTTGCCTGGCTGTGAAAAATGAATGCGTGGCTAGCTCGTTGTCTAAGCGAAACCCAATTCAACTTTCATCCTCCCCTCCTCCCCTTGGGGCCGTTAAAAGACACTAGTGGTTGTTAGTGAGAAGGGGTCCCCATACCAACCACCCAAATTTTTGTTGATAAAATTCAATAGTTTATTTCCAAAAGTACCACCACAAGCTGCCCGCCACCTAATAGCACATGCCTCCCCATTAGATCCCAGTCCCAATTACACACAGAAATCGTTGCGTGTTTGGAAAAGGAAATATTTTCGAATATTTTTGCCGCATATTATTTAGAAAGTATTTGTGCATTTTCAGACGACGTTTACGATAGAGGAGGGCAAGTTGGTGGAGCGACAGGAAAAGATCAACGACAAAGATAAGGACAATGTTCTGGTGCGCGAGGTCAAGGACAAGGAGCTGATTACGGTATGATTGTGTTTTTTTTTTGTAATTTAAATTTATATATGTATATGTATTTTTCGTTTTTTATTGCTGAGTGTCACAGTGGCTTGGGGTTCATAGGAATGGTGTTAGCTGCTGCTTGTTAGCTACTGAAGTATGCATTGCTGTGGCGAGTGGTTACCTGCATACCTGAAGGGGGAGTCTTGAAGTTCCTTCTTTCAACTTTCTAAAATGATAGCGTTCAAGTGAGCGCATTTATCCTTTTCAGTGGTTTTTTGAAACACTGCAATGACGCTATTCAGACCTCTTTTTGACCAAACAGACTTATTTGACTTATTTGAATTTGTGCAAAGTTCTCCATTCTGGAATCAATATCCCCCCTTTGGGTCCCCCCCCCCCGACTAACCGGTATGGTTAGCTAGCTGTCTTTGTGTTAGCTTCTTCTAGCTAGGCTCTCTAGCATGGGGTTCGAAGAGTGCTTTTGCTTATGCATTGCTTGCTTGCGTTTACAACAGTGCCATTCGTAGCTTGTATTGGATGGGTATTTGTATAGGAGGCGCTCACAACGTAGAAAGTCTCCCCCCCCTTCCCCTGCGCACAATTTAGCTAAAAAACATCATTTTTCCGACTATCACGCGTTGCACGTGTGATGTGTGCGTTAGCGTACAGATTGCATGCAAATTTGGCCACCGTATTCCAGTACTGCCGAGTGGAACAGGTGGAGGCTGTGCGGCGGTTTAAGAGGGTCGCTTGAATACGGTACACTGCTGGCATGCAACTTTGACCTAACATCCCTAACCATACCTGTTGTAACCCGTTCTTCCCATTCTTTTGGGAGGGGGGGGGGGGTGAATAGACATTCAGAGGGGGATGTGGGAGGTGGATGTCCAGATTGAGACATATTTACCAACATAGCGCCTGCATAGGCACTTCCTGGTCTAATAAGGATTAAATATGGTTTATAGATAGCTGTTTTAAGGCAATACACTGCAAGTATTCATGCGCATCTATCATTTACTCACTTTTGTCGTTGGGTACATGACATTGATTTTCGCGTACCCTGTGCTGTTTGTTCTAGTCTGCAAGAAACATTTAATTATACAACTTCCATATTGAGCGCAAAAATGGATCGATACAAGCAACAACCCTTCCTAATGAAATGCCTAGAAGTAGCCAAAGGTTCGCGTTAGCGACATTTTCAGCCCAAGCTGTTGTTTGAAAAGCGCAGATCCCTTTTTCAATTTTTGCTTTTAGTTGAATGAACTTAGTAGACTAAAATTGTGTGAAATGTTCTCCCGCAATAAAACCCTCTGCCAACATACCTGTAACTGGGGGGGGGGGGTGGGGTTCCCGCAGAATTTGTCAACCACCCCAACTCCCCCTCCCCCCCCCCCCCCCCCCCAGAATGTTCCCAAGGAATTTTCACTCGGTCTAAAACGATAAAAGTGAGTAAATGTTGGGTGCTTTTCAGTGTTATATGACCATAAAACAACTAGATAACACTGTTTATACCCTATTTATGCCCATTTTTGACCAAAAGTACCAGTATAACTAAAAAATGGCCAGCTACCCCCCACTTTTTGCTCCACCCCCGCCAGAATTCGGCCATTTACTCCCCCCCCCCACTCTTCCAGACCCGGTTACAGGTATGTCTGCCAACCATTTGGTGGTTTGGGGCATACATGTAACCAGGTTTTTGAAGTGGGGGGGGGGGGGAGGGTGTGAGACCATTCTGGGGGTGTGGGGAAGGGGGTGGTAAGCAGATTTAAAGGGGGAGGGATGTCAGAAAGTAAAAATGTACCTAAATAGTGTCTAAATTGGCTCTTTTTGGTAAAAAATGGGATAGAATTGGCAATAAATAGGTTATAAATATAAATCATTATTTAGCTGTTTTAGGGTCAAAAACACAAAAAATGTACTACTTTTTATCATTGTAGACAAGTTGGAAAACTTCAGAAAAATTCTGGGGGCGTTGGGGGGGGGGGCTGGGGAGGGGTAAAATTATTGACTGGGGATGGGTAATCCCCAGCTACATGTATGTTTGGGGGGTGTGCACTTACTGATGGTTGGTGCCACTGATTCTAACAGCAGTGTTGTTTGCATGCTGCATGCTCTAGTAGAGGCCTGTGACGTTTGAGGTGAGCCCCCAAAAAAGGGGATTTGGACCATTTGTTGTTCACCTATGTAGCCGCTATTTCAGTGCCACATATTTAAATTCTGGGCGTCTTTTACCACCCCCCCCCCCTCCCCCTTCTCTTCCAGACCCGGTTCCAGGTATGCCTATAGCTTATCTTGGGGGCGGGTTGCAGTTCTGACTTTGGATAGTGTGTGTCCTTGTCTCTTGTTCATAAATCAATCCGTAGTTATCTTGGTACGTAACTTTATGTATTGTCATCTTGTCGACGCACGCATCTCATTGTTTTTGTTGCATGCATGATGACCAAGTACTGTATAATATGCAAATTCAGACTTGCACCTGCGAAGACGTGAGCTGCGTTCGTGTCTACGTGAAGCAAGACTGAGAAAATGTTAGGGCGTCGATGTGCCGACGCATTGATGAGTCAGCATGCTCCCACACACTCTGCGCTTTGGGAAACTTAGGAAATGTTGGTGCTTAAAATGTTTCGTTTGAACTATTTATGCGGCTTCTCTGAAACTAAAGTTGTTCGTTCGGTTGCTTTGTTCCAAATTCGCTATAGCCAGGGTTGTTTAAAAATGTTTTCTGATCTTTCTTTTTAAATTGGAATGTTTGCAATTTTTAGCTGACGTTGCCAAATACCTGTACTATAAGATACTATAAGCCTATTTGAGTGTTAAACACAAGTAAGAATGCTTCCCTGAAGTCTTTAGAATCGCATTTAGCTACGCTTTAGTCAAATGGTGACAATCACCTTTGGATAAATGGTCGTGTTAAGCTACCATTTAAACGCTTTTTTGCCACTCAGAAGCTATATTTTACTCAAAAACAGAATTTTGATACGCCAGAACATGGAGTGAACAATAGTGACATTCCACTACCCACATGAATAGCGCGCCATACGCACTCGTGGTATATTGTGTGGCGAGAACTATAGTACTCGGACGGACCACCAGGACATCAATTTTTGTATTAAAAATCCAACCTTTTTTACTGTGCAACTGCAACCCTGGCCATATCTGCACTTGCTTACGATGATGGTGACTCGTGTAGTGATTTCTCGAATTTTCTTTTAAAAAAGTTTCGATTCCGTCTTCCCAGTGGTATATACTTAGGAATGCTTGCTTGTTGTTCTATTCTGTTGTGCGTTTCCTGAGACGACCTTACGGAACTATATAGGGCAGTAGGTAGATTTATTTGGCTAGGTACTTTTGATAATTTTAATGTCGAAACGGAAGGAATCAACATGGCAGAAACTTTGAATCGATTTGTTCGCGTTGTTTTTTTTCTGGGCGCATTTTTATTGTGTGATGAGTTATGATTTGAGAAGTTCGATTTTCGATGGCTGAAGTTGTGAGGTGCAGAGCGTGATGTTTACTTGAAAACAAAAACATATGGGTAGGGATCGTACACGCAATGTAAATCAAAACAATACGCCGTAAACCCTATACGGAACGCCACACACGCTATATAATCAGCCACCCTATGGCTGGAATAAAACAAATGCGCAGGCATGGCAAATGACAATTCGTGCCATGGATGCTGTTGCTGCTGCTGCTGTATACAACAAATGCTATGTCACGAATACAAATGGATGCGCTTGATTGGTGCTTCCGGTTGTTGTCCAAGTTGTCAGGCACGAAAGTTATAAATAGTGAATGAAGTTCTCTTGATTTAGCATAGAGTATTCCGTTGTATACCGTGTACAACGTTCGTATCTCTAGAAGGCTGAGGGAGAGCTAAAACGACGAGCACATAGAGCAGTCACTGTCTGGAGCAGCCAGTGTAGAAGGGGCGCCTTTTAAAAGAGAGCTGCGCTAAATTCATGAGAGGGCGCGTCTGAACCATACATGTAACAGGGTTTTGGAAAGGGGGGGGGGGGGAGGGAGGGTCGGAGACCATTCTGGGGGGGCGTGGGGGGGCGCAGATTTGAAGAGGGAGGGGGTGTCAGAGGGTGAAAAAGGGTACCTAAATAGTGTCTAAATAGGCACTTTTTGGTAAAAATAGCTTAAAACAGGGTATAAAAAGCGTTATTTTGCTGTTTTGGGGTTAAAAAACACTGAAAAAGACAAAAAAATTTACAGTTGTAGACAAGTTGGAAAACTTTCGAAATTTTTTTTTGGGGGGGGGGGGTGGGGGGGTGCTGGGGAGGGGTAACATTTGACCTTGGGGTGGGCAAACCCCCCCCCCCCCCCCAACCCCCACCCCAGTTACATGTATGGTCTTAAATCAAACGAGTCGGGTTTTTTTTTTAGGTGGGGGGGGAATAAATGGGATGCGCTGAATTCAGAGGTGGAGGCGCTTATAATCAATCTTGGGGTCACGTTCGAGGGCTCCAACAAACACACAACAACTATTGTCCATTGGTCAGGCCAAGACAGTGTGGGCGTTTCTCCGCTAGCACCAGCGACGCCCGTCTGAATTCCACATACACTTTTCTCAACAGCTGCATTCCAATTGACAATTGGTAAGGCCGATCTAAAAACATAGGGTCTCTTTTGAACGGTTATAGTGAAAATTTTCATACTGTACCAAGAAAAGCCTGGTCATTCTGAACATGCTAATGATGCGCTTACCGTAATTTACTGTAGCTGTAACGACATGCAACCGAAATAGTTGAAATTTGAACATTAGCCGAAACGCTTTCTTTAGAAGGGAGGAAATCGAACACAATTTTGAACTTCTTATTAAAAAAACATGCAGTTTTGGCGGTGAAGTAACCGACATGAATTCATTAAGAGCTGGAATGTTGTATGGGGCGTGAGAAACGGTCGATTGCGATGACAAACATTTACTGGAATTTGAATTTTGTACATGGCCGTTGCGCACCTGTACTTGATAACCGTTATGCCATCTGTTTGCATAATTTTCTCGAGCCGCCAAAGACGTTCGGAAGAATGCCACCTGTAATCTACATCCAGGACGGCACGAGAAAGGCCATTGAGAGGGAAGTCCTCGATCTGGTGGGTCCATCAAGAATCGAACCCGGGACCGCGCGCGCAAGAGGCCGATTCTCTACCACTAGGCCATGCGCAGCCCGACCTCGAGGCGCCGTCCAGGCGTCGGGGAGCAGGGTGGGCGCGCAGACGTGCCGGGGCCGCGCGCGGTGCAGTCGACGCCGCCAAAAGGCCGTGGCCGCTTCCTCGGGGCGCCGGTTGTCCAGCCACTGATGGGGAACGAGGCCGCGCGCCCAGTACAGCAGCATCGCGTGGCGCTCGTCCGCCGGCTCGTCTGTCTCTTCGACGTCAGCGTTCACTGAGCGCGTGCTGTGCTGTGCATCTTTCAGTACTTGTAACAATAAAACAGCTAAATAGCACTACTTAGAGCCTATCTTGACACATAAATTTTTACCAAGAAAGTACCAATTCAAGTCAAACAATGTTTAGCAACGCCCCCAGCCCCACTTTTGCTCCAATCCAGACCCCCGAAGTGCCCTTTCCTCCAATCCAACCCCCCACTCGGTCAGGCTCGGTTATAGGTGTGGTGCTGTCACTGCTGCGCCCCTTGCCCTCTGCGGCTGAGAGAGTGGCCGCCGCTCGGCTATATTCTGCAAACAAAATACCGTAAACCCTATAATTAGCTCCCCCCCATACATCCTCATAAGACCACGTTGAGTTTATAAGCCTCCCCCTATAATATTACGCCCCCTCCCAATATGGACCATCGTCTTAAGGCAAAATTTTCCATGTCTGGGTGTAGATATGGTCGCGTGTGTGTGTGTGTGTGTGTGTGTGTGTGTATGTATGTATGTACATGTGAGAGTGTGTTGGAGTGTACCAACGTGTGTGCGCAGCGTTTTTTCCCTTAAGAGTCGCCTCCACGCGCCCTTTCGCCCACAAAGCTTCCCACACATCGACACTTCCAGTTTAAAAGCCCCCCTATAATTAGCCCTCCCGCCTATAATAGTAGACCCTCCTAGAGCTCGAACGAAACAATTAGCTCCCGGGAGGGCTAATTATGGGGTTTACGGTAAGCTAAGGATGTTTTTCTTTAATTTTATGACGGTTTGATGACGGTTATGACGGTTTGATGCATTGACCATACATAATTGAGGACAGTGCACGAAAAAGTGACATTTCCATCCTCCCCGCCTGACTTTGGAAATGGCATGCTGCTCAGTGGGATGCTCAAAGAACTGTTGAGTGAGAAAAGTGCACGGGACGACGCGCACACAGCACGGCTGGCGTAGGACGAGTAGTCGAGCGGCTCGAGCCTCACTCTCAACACCGACCGTGCTCTCGCTGCGACGTTCCATCCGGCAAACTCGATCTGTTGGCATGCGTTCGACCGACGCCTTTGGGAGACGCAATGATGCTTCGATGGTTCGGTTTGAAGACAGCTCGTGTGGTGACACGAACAACGCAGACTGGCGCACCCACCTCCTGGACGCGTTTTGCGGTTGAATAACGGTGGCGTTCTCAAGCCGATTTATTGGGGGGTGGGCGTTTGGGGGGGGGACACTATTACCTTCTACCACTCCACGGCGGGGCACTATTGCAGGGGCTCTACTGTGCAAGTGACACACAGGTATAGTAGGTACTCTTTTCCCGAGGTCGAACGCCGCTCCGTCACCGTTGGAAAGTCCTCTAGAACTTCTTCGCAGTCGTAGCGCTCCCGCGGGGCCGTCGGCGGATAAATTTGGCGGTAGGCGTCGAGGAAGGCGGTGTCGCCCAGGCCGTGCTCGCCACGCTGCACGAAGGGGCCCATCACAGCCGTGTCGATGAGCACCCTCGCCTGCGGGTAAGCCGTGTCCAGCGCGGCCAGCGCGCCCGGATATGCGAACTGCAAATGTCAGTGTCAATCAACCATTGGACCTGTGTGCGTGACGTGTGCGTGAGCACGTGCGTCCGTACACGAACCTGAATGAGTGCCGGAACGCGAGGGGTGCCGGTCTGCAGGTCATAATGGCCGCCTTCGTACACTATTTCTATCAGTGTGGACGGATCGACGCAATGCTGAACGGGAGAGCGCGGCTTGCATGCATGTACATGTAACCGGGTTTTTGTAGTGGCGGGGGGAGGTGAGAAGACCAATCTGGAGGTGGGGGGGGGGGAGTAAGCAGATTTGAAGGAGGGGTGTCAGAGGGTGAAAAGTGTACCTAAATAGCGTCTAAATAGACACTTTATGGTCAAAAATGGCCTAAAATAGGCTATAAATAGCGTTATTTAACCGTTTTAGGGCGAAAAAACACCGAAAAAGCCGAAAAATACACTACTATAGTCGTAGAAAATTTGGGAAACTTCAGGACAATCCGGGGAGGAAGGGTTGGGAGGGGACTGTGTAGGGGTAAAATTCCGAGATGGTGGGTGGGTGGGTGGCAAACCCCCCCCCCCCCCAACCCCACAGTTACATGTATGCTTGCATGACCTGAGTGGCATCATGCAAATGAACACATGGAAACAGTCCAAATCGGTCAAATTGTCAACCAGCCGATCAAACACCTCTGCGGCATCTCTACACTCGAATAGCCCAATTACACCCCCCCCCCTGTGCGTCTTTCAACTTAGTGCCCCTTACCTAAATGGACTTTGCTCCCCAAAAATGACCCCCCCCCCCTCCCTCTCAACCTCCTACAACTGCATTGTGTTGTGTCATTCTCCTATGGCCCCAACAAAACAAGCGATACATACCTGCAGCTGCAAAACGACTAAATGTTCGGCATTTGTGGTGTCAGTATTTGTTGGTACCAAATATACCGTATTCCGTATGATAATATAATGATTTCCGTGTGGGGTTGGTATTCTCTTTCAAATTGTTGGTACAAAAAAACGAGCCTGTGTGGACAAGGGTAGGTACATATATATATACCGTAAACCCTATAATTAGCCCCCCCCCCATTTAATAATACACCCTCCCAAGACCACTTTGAGTTATCATAAGCCCCCCCTCCCTATAATTACGCCCCCTCCCTTAATGAACCATCGTCTAAAGGGCACATGTTTCCATGTCTGGGTGTATGTATGGTCGCGTATGTGTATGTATGTACACGTATGTGCATGTGAGACTGTGTGAGAGTGTGTTAGAGTGTACCAACGTGTGTGCACAGCGCCTTTTTCCCTTAAAAATCGCCTCCACGCGCCTTTTTGCCCACACATCGTCCCACTCAACGACACTTCCAGTTTATACCCCCCCCTATAATTAGCCCCCCCCCCTATAATTATACACCCTCCTAGAGCTTGAACGAAAAAATTAGCCCCTGGGGGGCTAATTATAGGGTTTACGGTATATATTGTTGATTCCGGTTTGCAGCTCTACTACCTACCCAGTAGAGAACGAAACGGGCCGGGCCGGGCCGCCAAACTAGGCCCGACAGTTGGGCCGGGCCTGGGCCTACTTTTTTGGGTGGTGGGTCGGGCCGGGCCGGGCCTGAGCATTTCGTGGAAATGATGCGTTCTACAAATCTTGTATTCTATAGTTTTTCAAAGTTGCATGCGTGAATTATCCATCAGAGTGTACCCATCATCGACGACAACAAGCGCAGCTCAAAGAGCTGCTCTCCATCATGCGCATACCAAGGCAAACATGGTCTTGCATTACAGTGTATTCAATCTCTCGTGTTTCAGTTGCGTATAAAACGTGAAGGTCATATAGAGTGCGCGCGTGCGTGCGTGCGTGCGTGATCGCGTGCGTGCGTGCGTGCGTGATCTCGTGCGCTCCTGTGTGCGCTTGTGCGTGCGTTTCGAAATTTTTTTTTGGGGGGGGGAGGGTTGGGGGGGGGGTGGCAACCCCCCTCCCAACCCCACAGTT
Organism: Paralinhomoeus sp. GSCO2_6; assembly: GCA_030248085.1. Classification (NCBI taxonomy): domain Eukaryota; kingdom Metazoa; phylum Nematoda; class Chromadorea; order Monhysterida; family Linhomoeidae; genus Paralinhomoeus; species Paralinhomoeus sp. GSCO2_6. Next base: position 38,275 of record JASAMY010003801.1, read on the forward strand.
ACATGTATGCTTGCATGACCTGAGTGGCATCATGCAAATGAACACATGGAAAACCGTCCAAATCGATCAAATTGTCAACCAGCCGATCAAACACCTCTGCGGCATCCCTACACTCGGCCTGTTTTGATACGGTAGCGCGGGAAAATGGAAACCCGCGAAGTCGTCTGAAAATGTCGGACGCGCTATCGGTCTTGCACGAGGCGCCCGGGCAGGCCTCCACCGTTGATACTGCCTCGGTTTCGCTCTCATCGGAGAGTCAAGTCGTGGGCGGGACTTCCCCGTCCGAAGTTTTGGGCGAAAGCCTAGAAAATCTCGCCCTGAAAAAGGGTCCCAGTGCCGCCTCCGGCGGCGGCGACACGCGCTCTAGCGTCGCCAGCAGCTCGGCTCGCGGCCCCGGCGCGCGAGGCAAGCGCAGCGGCCGCAAGTTTCGCGGTCGGGGCGGCAGCTCCGCAGCCGTAGGCGCGGAGGCCGCCCCGTCCGTCTCAGTCTCGGACGCCGGCTCTGTCGGCGTCTCCAGCGCAGCGCCCCCTGGCGGCGGCGTCCAAAAGCGGGCACGCCGGCACGCCGTCCAGCCAAGGGGAGAAGAAGCGGCCGAAATCCCTCAATTTCGCTGAGGCGGCCAAGCGAGCGCTCCAGGTCGGCGTCATCTATCGCGGTGACTCGCTAGGCAACCTGGACGAAGCGGCGGCGGAGTTTATCCGCTCGGAGACGATCAAGGCGATCGACGAGGCTGAGGGCATTGTGCCCCAGTTCGAGGAGTCGGGCCTCAAGAGCGGCGTCTTCCTGGTGACGTGCGCGGACCAGAAGTCGCTCGACTGGCTCAAGACGTTCGTCGCGGGGCTTCGGCTCGGCGACAAGCAGCTCAGCGTCCTGCCAGCGGAGGACCTGCTGAGGCGGACGAAGATGGTGGTGTTCGTTCCCGGAAAGCCTTCCGAGACGGACACCATTCTCTCGTCTGTCGAAGCAGAATCCGTCGCTGGCGGTGGCGCAGTGGCGCGTCTACCACAGAGACGCCTCTGACAAGGGCGTCCGCCTGATTCTGGGGGTGGACGACGAGTCGGTAGTGGCTCTTCAGGCCATGCAGTTCCGTCCGTACTTCGAGCTCAGCAGGGTTCTGTTCAACTTTGCTGGGCAGAAGTCGGAGGAGAAGTAACGGTGACACGAAGGCAGCGTGGACGCCCTTTCAATGACGTCGTCACGCCTCCTCGTCACTCAGATTAACTTGCAGCATTGTAAGGCGGCGACAGGAGTGCTTGTCCGTCGCTTTGCAGAAACGCATACATTTCCTATGCTAGCTCTCATCCAAGAGCCCTGGGTCTACGAGAAGAGGATCTGCGGTCTCTCTGGACAACAGGGAAGTTTGTTTTGGGCCACTGGTGTCCAAGTTCCCAGAGCCTGTATCTTCGTCAGGCATGGTCTCTCAGTTTCAGCGCTGCCTCAGCTCTGCGCTCGCGACGTCGCAGCGGTGCTGGTCAACTTCCAGTGGCGGGGCAGGTCGCGCAAAGTCGTCTTCGCCTCAGTCTACCTTCCCAGCGACTCGCCGACGTTACCACCATCGGCAGAGTTCGGGGCGCTCGTCGCCTTCAGCCGCGCGAAGCAGCTGCCTCTCGTAGTGGGCTGCGACGCCAACTCACATCACACGGTGTGGGGCAGTTCAGACACGAATGCCCGGGGCGACGCTCTCCTCAACTACCTGGTCAGCGTCGACTTAGAGGTGCTCAATGTCGGTGGTAAGCCGACATTCGTGACCAGCGCTCGTCGTGAAGTCTTGGACATCACTCTGTGTTCTAGAGACTTTGCGTGTGAAGTGAAGAATTGGCGCGTCTCTGATGAGACGTCCTTTTCGGATCACATGCAAATCTGTTTCAGCCTAGCGTTAGATCCGCCGCCGCCGGTCTTCTACCGAGACAGGCGGGCAACAGACTGGCAGCGATTCACGGAGTCGCTGACGAGACGGTGGGGCCGCCCAACAGCTGCTCAGCAGCTTGACTCGGCCGAGTCCATCGAAGGGGAGTTGTCAACGCTGTATCGCCACGTCGGCGCTGCGTTTAGAGAAGCATGTCCAGAGAAGCGGCTGCGCCTTGGGCGTCGGGTCCCCTGGTGGACTCGTCAGCTTGGCGAACTGCGCCGAGAAGCTAGGCGCCTCTGGAGGCGCTACTACGCGTCCAAATCCGCTTTGGACTGGGAGGCATACCGCGCGGTGCAGCGCCAATTCAAGCGCCAACTACGCCAAGCAAAGACCTCTTCATGGAGGGAGTTCTGCTCATCCATTGAGGGAAGTTCTGCAGTTTCGAAGCTGTATATGGTGTTGTCTACGGACAAGCGTGTGCGTCTGGGTATGCTGCGCCTGCCGACAGGCGAGTGCACGGCTGGTAGGGGGGAGGCTCTCTCTCACCTGCTGTCCGTCCACTTTCCTGGCAGCAGCGCAGCAACGGCGCCGGCCAGTCCGGAACCGCTGCCGCAGGCGCGGCCGGACTGGCGCCTGGCCCACCAGATCGTCTCAGAAATGAGGGTGAAATGGGCGATCTCGTCCTTCTCGCCCTTCAAAGCCCCGGGGGAGGATGAGGTGTTCCCTGCCCTCTTGCAGAAGGGGTTGCCCACCCTGCTAGTCAGTCTGTGCAACGTGTTTCGCGCCTCGATCGCTCTGGGCTACATCCCCAGGGCGTGGCGTCGAGTCAGGGTGGTCTTCATCCCAAAGCCCGCCAAAGAAGATTACGCGAATGCAAAGTCGTTCAGGCCAATCAGCCTCTCGTCGTTCCTTCTGAAGGCGCTCGAGAGGCTCGTCGACAGGTTCCTACGGGACACTGTCCTGGCTCGAAGTCCGCTGCACGCGTGTCAGCACGCGTACCAAGCGGGTAAGTCACTGAGACGGCTCTTAACTCGCTCGTCAGCCGTCTCAGCCAGTCGTTGGAGGCCGGGCAGTTTGCCATGGCGGCCTTCTTTGATATTGAGGGGGCATTTGACAATGCCCCCTTCCAGCGATCTCACAGGCGTTGCAGGGCCGCGCGGCGCCGCCGCCCTCGTCACCTGGGTGGAGAGCATGCTCAAGCAGCGCCTGGTCACCGCCACCATGGAGGACTGCTCAAAGGTAGTCAGCGTCCAGCGCGGCTGTCCCCAGGGGGGCGTCCTCTCGCCCCTTCTGTGGTCACTCGTGGTGGATAGTCTTTTGGTGTCACTCGAACGCCAAGGCATTTTCGCTCAGATGTACTCTGACACGGCGCCATTGTCGTCAGTGGCATGTGTCTCAGCACAATTTGTGCTTTGATACAGCAAGCGTTGCGTTCCACAGACCGCTGGTGCGTGGAGCGAGATTTGGCCATTCAACCGGCCAAGACCGAATTGGTTCTCTTCACGCGGCGCGGAAGCTGCAAGGCCTCCGCCTGCCAAAGCTGGGGAACACTCAGCTACAGCTGTCAAGTCAGGTCAAGTATTTGGGCGTCACGCTCGACGCCAAGCTTACATGGGCGGCGCATGTCTCAAGCAAAGCCGCCAAAGGAGTTCGCGCCTTCTGGCAGGTTAAGAGAGCGGTCGGCTCCAAATGGGGTCTGACTGCCACTGTTGTGCATTGGCTGTACACAGTAGTCGTTCGCCCTATGCTTACCTATGCCGCACTGGTTTGGTGGCCCAGGGTAGAGATTGAAACTGCTCGCATTCAGCTAAGCAAGGTCCAGAGACTGGCGTGCCTCTGCATGACAGGGGCCATGGTGTCGACGCCGACGGCCGCGCTGGAGGTCCTGCTGGGCTTGCCACCGCTGGACGCGCTCAGGCTTCAGCCAGTCTGCTGCTACCGACTCAAGCGGACTGGCCAGTGGCGCGTGCGCGCGTCCACACCCTCATCGAGGGCCTACTCGCTGCCGCGCCCGCAGCTCACTCAGGGCCGACTCTATCGGTCCTGAGTTTAGTTTTGAGATGGACTTTTCCATTAAGGTTCACTCCGGCAAGAGTGGCGGCTGGGCGGCCCCAGAGACGACGATGGCCGCTGTGGCTTGCACACTGACGGCTCAAGCATTTGTCCCGGCGCCGCCCTACATTCCGTCTCTGAACGTGGAGCAATCGATACCGCTTGGTAGAAGTGCAACCGTCTTCAGGCGGAAGTTTTGCCATCAGCTACGCTGCCCAGCATCTGGCGGGGCTGGAGGTGGCGAGGAGGACGTCCGATTTTCTCTGATAGTCGCGCCGCCCTCCTGCCATTAGTTCCTGCAAACGAGCTCTCGTCTTTACGGGAGTGCAGAAATGCGCTCAACGCTTTCGTGCTCGAGCATTCAACTGTTCTGGGTCCAGGACACTCAGGGGTTGCAGGAAACGAACGCGCCGACGCTCTGGCTCTCCGATCGCTACGCCGTTTAGGTCCGGAGCCCGCCCAGTCCGCCTAGCCACAGCAACTCACGCCTGGAGCGCAAGAGCACCGCCTCCGCTGGATCTCTCCATCTTCCGACAGGCCAAGGAACTGATCGCGGGCCCGTCAAAGGACCTGTCCAGGAGAGTTCTCAAGCTGCCGCGTGCAGTGGCACGTGTAGTGTGCGGTGTGCTTTCAGGCCACTATCTCAATGCGCACTTTCGGCGCATCGGCCTCGCCGACAGCCAAGTGTGTCTCAAGTGCGGGGTGGAGGACGAAACGTGTCTTCACTTCCTAGGGCAGTGCGACGCCCTCGCGGTGCGCCTCAGACTGTGGGGAATGGCGTACGCCACTCCCCAGCAGATTCAGAGCTCTCTCTAACAGATGTCCTGGGGCTGTGCCATGCCTCTGGACGCTTCGAGGAGCTCTAAGAGTGAACGTTGCTTTGGGGTATTCTAAATGGGCCTTTCAAAGGCTTCCTAGAGTCGCCCCCAAACCAACAACAACATCCCTACACTCGAATAGCCCAATTACACCCCCCCCCCCCTGTGCGTCTTTCAACTTAGTGCCCCTTACCTAAATGGACTTTGCTCCCCAAAAATGACCCCCCCCCCCCTCTCAACCTCCTACAACTGCATTGTGTTGTGTCATTCTCCTATGGCACCAACAAAACAAGCGATACATACGTGCACAGTGCAGCTGCAAATATACCGTAAATAACAGCTGTTGGTACCAAATTACGCTATTCCGTATGACAATATAATGATTTCCGTGTGGGGTTGGTATTCTGTTGGTATTGGTTATTGGTAACGGGCCGGGCCGGGCCGCCAAACTAGGCCCGACAGTTGGGCCGGGCCTGGGCCTACTTTTTTGGGTGGTGGGCCGGGCCGGGCCGGGCCTGAGCATTTCGTGGAAATGATGCGTTCTACAAATCTTTGTTTGTATTCTATAGTTTTTCAAAGTTGCATGCGTGAATTATCCATCAGAGTGTACCCACCATCGACGACATCAAGCGCAGCTCAAAGAGCTGCTCTCCATCATGCGCATACCAAGGCAAACATGGTCTTGCATTACAGTTTATTCAATCTCTCGTGTTTCAGTTGCGTATAAAACGTGAAGGTCATATAGAGTGCGCGCGTGCGTGCGTGATCGCGTGCGTGCGTGCGTGCGTGCGTGATCTCGTGCGCTCCTGTGTGCGCTTGTGCGTGCGTGCGGGTGTACGCCGAATCTCACCAGAATCGCTTGCCAGAGTCACTACTGTACGTTCCATCAGGCTTGGAGGGGTCTGGCAGTGTTTTCACTTTGTGCGTTGCTCAACAGGAGATGCAGTCGAATTTGTGATTGCATCGTTAGTTGAGCAGCTCATTGATTTATTTAGCAGGAACGCGAAATCGTCTTTTTGCCTCATTGTGAAGAGGCAGTTGTGATGCGTGTTTGTATGAGCCGCCTCACGACGGAATTATACTGCACGAAATTTCGGGCCGGGCCGGGCCGGGCCTGAGCCTTTTGATGTTGGGCCGGGCCGGGCTTGGGCCTACAATTTGGGAGGTGCGGGCTGGGCCGGGCCGGGCCTGGGTGGTGAGCGGGCCGGGCCGGGCCTGAATCTCCAGGCCAGTTTCGTTCTCTACTACCCAGGCAGAGTGCCATGAAAATTTGACGAAGCGACTATACTTCTCTGAGGTAGGCCGTGCCGAAGGAAGCGAAGCCGTTGCCGGAGCGCAGTCGGTCGTTCACGTAGAAGCCGATGCCCTGATACGGCAGAGATTGCTGTGCGGCCAATGGAGACGTCGTCTCCGCGTCGCCCCTATGCTAAACTTTGGCACTATGGAACGTGTTCGTTTCATAGAGGAATACGGCATATTGAAAAAAACTTGGCTCGAATTAGAGTGTAAATTGTAAACACACCAACTCATATAACTGCAATAGAGCCCCCGCCCGTTCCAATAGTATACTCTGAGCAGCCTAAGGTTGAAACAATAATACCGTAAACCTTATAATTAGCCCCCCGGGGGCTAATTTTTTCGTTCGAGCTCTAGGAGGGTGTATAATTATAGGGGGGGGGGGTTAATTATAGAGGGGGGCTTATAAACTGGAAGTGTCGATGAGTGGGAAGATGTGTGGGCAAAAAGGCGCGTGGAGGCGATTTTTAAGGGAAAAAGGCGCTGTGCACACACGTTGGTACACTCTAACACACTCTCACACAGTCTCACATGCACATACGTGTACATACATACACATACGCGACCATACATACACCCAGACATGGAAACATGTGCCTTTTAGACGATGGTTCATTTAGGGAGCGGGCGTAATTATAGGGGGGGGGGCTTATTAACTCAAAGTGGTCTTGGGAGGGTGTATTATTACAGGGGGGGGGGGGGCTAATTATAGGGGGGGCTAATTATAGGGTTTACGGTAATACCATCCTCCTGATTCCTGCATAGGGACTCGGGGTAGCAGAATTGCATGCTATTCACCATATACGGTATGTGCACACAGCTACACGCATTCCGGGTGGTGTTAAAAACATCCTGTAGTGCACTCAAGGGAAGTGTTGGTTGGTGTACTGAGGCAAACCCTAATTATTCTTGTGCCTCCAACCGCAACGATGAGTGGAGGCAGAGGCGGATCCAACGGTGCCCTGAATGTCAACAAGTTTACAGGTGAAGAAAACGCACGCACGCACGGACGCGCGCACGCACCGGCACGCACGCACGCCCGCACGCTCTGAGATTTCTCTTATGGTGATTTACCAAATCGATGCTGGGCCACGGACGGACATGCCGACGGCGACGCAGAAGCTGATATTTAGCCCAAAGTCTGGGTCGCGCTGCATTGGAAAGGAAGTGAAGATGTTCTGGTGATACGAAGTGATCTCAATTTCGTCGTCAAATAGAGCTCCATGTCTTGTTATGGTCCGTGGGGCGCACAGATGATGTCTGTCTGTTGTCCTGTGGAGCGATTGAGGTGGCCGCGTGTTACATACCTTACAGTACTCCCATTGCACTATTCTTTCAACCTCTGCCTACTCGGGGTCACTATACTCTATTGAGGGCTCGATGGGAGGAGTTACAGTGGATAAGCTAGGCTTCGCCGACACCACCACCACCCCCCCCCCCTCCCCACCGCAGAATCCGCTAGTCTGTGTAGGTATACCATGGGGTGTGCGGTTGTCTCCAGTAGACGTCGATCTCCGCTGTCTCAATCGTGACGGGTGGCGGACACCGAGCACCGACCTCCAGCCACCATCGTCGCTGCGCAGCCTGCTCGAGCACAAGCAGACTGACGGTGCTGCTGCTTCGTATCGACCTGGAGGGCCGTAGAACGTGAAGTCGCGACTGGCACTGACGGCATGGCCTAGTGGTAGAGAATCGGCCTCTTGCGCGCACGGCCCAGGGTTCGAGTCTTGATGGAGCCACTAAAGGGAGTGCTTCTCTATCCATGGATTTTCTCGTGCTGTCGCTGCAATAGATGGTGTTCTCCCGAATGTCTTTGACTATAGTCTGTCCAGAAAAGATCCGGACTGGGTGTTTTTCGGCCGTAGCTCCTCGGATTTGTGGAAACGGCCGGTTGCAGCGCAGGTCGATCGATTCCTTGGCTCGAGCTACGTTCCAAACTGGAAAAATTTTGTAAACAGGAAAATGCGCATCCGAGTTATAATCGGGTGTAGTTTTTGCACTTTTTACTGGAGAGACGGATTTGCGTGACAATTGCAGGGCTGGTAGAGAACAGATGCTTCATGTCGCCATCCGAAAATCATTTCGATCCGGTGGCGCGCTATCAAGATACAGTTGCTCAAAAAAAAAAACATCGCAAAAAATCGGAAAAACAGAAATTCGCGGTGCACCCCAACCTTTTTTCTCTCCGAATCCCCTCAAATTTGGCGTGTATACCCTTCCGAGGGGCCCGCACCCGCACGCCAAGCGAAGCATTTTTGAAGCTATATTGGTGCGAGTTATGGACACACAAACATTGAAACGGGTATTGACACGCTTGGCTGATTTTGGGCCAGAACATCGTCGATTTCTGGCGCTATCTTGGTGCGGTTTCTGGAACAGTGATAAAATTTGTGTGCATGCATGCGCGCCGCATTGCTTGCTACGCTTTGTGACTTCTCTGTTTAAACCACCGTTTGTGATGGCAGTGTCTAATGATTGTCAAGAAGACAATGCAATGTGTCTAGCGCCTCACTGCACTACGAATCAATGAATTGTACCCTGCGCCACATGCAATAGCGACCGGTAGGCGAAAGAGGTGCACAGGAACCTAATGGATACATACTTTGCTGTTACCGGTGTTCACTGTTCCAGAAACCGCACCAAGATAGCGCCAGAAACGTTTCGCTTGGCATGCGGGTGCGGGTCCTCACGGAGGGTATACATGCCAATTTTGATGGGATTCGGAGGAAAAAAAGGGGCGCACCACAAATTTCCGAGTTGTTTTACAATTTTCATTTACAATTTTCAACGAGTTGTTTCTCAACGAGGCGTTGGCCGACCAGCACGATGTTTGCACAGTGATACTGTCAGTGGGTCTGCTACCCACACTGCAATTTTCATGCAAATCGGTCCATCCAGTAATAAGTGGAAAATCTTCACCGTATTATAACTGGAATGCGCCTTTTTCTATTTTCGAAACATTTAGCGTTTGGAATGGGGCTCCGCGAGACGAATCGATCGGTGTGCAAATCGACGACGTTCTGGCCCGAAATCAGCCAAGCGTGTCAAAAACCCGTTTCAATGTTTGTGTGACCATAACTCGCACCAATATAGCTTCAAAAATGCTTCGCTTGCCGTGCGGGTGCGGGCCCCTCGGAAGGGTATACACGCCAAATTTGAGATGATTTGGAGAAAAAAAGGTGGGGGTGAACAGCGAATTTCGGTTTTTGCGATTTTTGGCAATTTTTTTTGATTTTTGCCATTTATGAGCAACTGTATCTTGATAGCGCGCCACCGGATCAAAATGATTTTCGGATGGCGACATGAGGCATCTGTCCTCTACCAGCCCTGCAATTTTCACGCAAATCCGTCTCTCCAGTAAAAAGTGCAAAAACTACACCCGATTATAACTCGGATGCGCATTTTCCTATTTACAAATTTTTTTAGTTTGGAGCGTAGCTCGCGCCAAGGAATCGATCGACCTGCGCTGCAACCGGCCGTTTCCACAAATCCGAGGAGCTACGGCCGAAAAACCCCAGTCTGGATCCTTTTTGGACAGACTATGGTTCTGCTGCTCTAGACAGGACGGTATCATAGAGATGGGTACGCTAGGATGACGGCCTCCTAGCGTTTCCACAATCCAACAACAACAACAGAAACAACGACTGGCAGTACCGAAGAGACACTGTCTCAATTAACCACAAAGATTCTTACCCGATAAACTGTTGGTCTGCGACTCGAATTAGAAGGTTCACCATGGTGTCTACGCACACGCTGCTGACACCCGCACTCGAGGCTCGGGAGTCGGGATGCACCCTGCACTCGACGACACGCAGTGCAGACTTTCTTGTTAGCACTACCTTATTAAGGACCCCACTCCCACAACACACGCAACCAATGTTCAAAACGCTTCCCAACTGCCCCCTGGGCCGTTGGGTTGGCTTTGGCTCGAGCATCCAGGGTCTCTAGACACGTTGCTTCTTTGCTCGTTGATGACTCGCTCCGGCACGCTGAACACTCTCCGTCCGGTGTGAAACTCTTCGAGAACGAATCGTACGGCGCAGCCGGGAGTCTGGGGAGTGGCCGACTGGAGCGTGTCGATAATCGCGGGACTCAAGGCTTGTTCCACGTGCTTCACGAGCACGCACAGCACGGACACACGCGCCAACACTGTCATTGGGGCAGAGGCGTTGGGCTTGCGTGCGTGCGCAGCGCTTATGGAAATTGATGCAATGGCTGCTGCAAATGTTATGTCACGAATACAAATGATGGGATTTGATTGGTGCATTCGGTCGGTCCCGCTTCTAGAGGAGATGAATGCCAGAGCCATGAATAATGAATGCAGTTTTCTTAAGGTAAAACGTAGGGTACGCCGTTTTATACCGTATTCACTGGGTACGTTTTCACAGGTACCGTAAATCCTCCAATAGAAGCCCCCTCCAATAGTGCCTCCCCCTCCAATAGTGCCCCCGGGTATGGCAAGGTTGAAATAATAGAGCCCCCCCTCCAATAGTGCCCCCGGGGGTAAGGGGTATGTTGTGCCATGTGCCTTTTATGGGCAAAAATATAGTGGTAGGTACATTTACATCGTGTATACACACTACTGCTAACCAATAATAGTACGTTTCAGCAACTATTAACGGGAAATCAACCATTAAATGTGGCAAAAGTGATCAAAATCACCGAAAAATTGGCAACTTCGACAGTGAAACTAGCATTACCATTCAAAATTTTTAGGTTGAAATAATAGAAGCCCCCCTCCAATAGTGCCCCCCTCTCCAATAGTGCCCCCGGGTAAGGAGAGGTTGAAAAAATAGTGCCCTTGGGGCACTATTGGAGGATTTACGGTACTCTGTTTTATTGAGCTCCCAATTTAAAATTCTTATTGCACAATAACCGACGCACAGATGGGCAGTAACAGTTCTATTTCAATGTCTATGCAGTTGAATTGTCACGCATCCTGGTTTCAGGTATGATTTTCTATGCGTATATCAGTACGTATCATACATTGTACATACATACATGTACCTACCTACATAGCGGTGCCTCACAGTCGCAGTTCATACGTCTAGTCGTTGTATGGGATCACGCATGCGTGTAGTGTGCGTACTGTGCAACTTCAGACTACATATTCACAGCACAAATTCAACGCGCGTCGTAAGACCATAACGAAATCAGTTGGCAGGGACGCAAAATAACACGAATATTACACACTGGCGTGGACACCTATTGCAATACAATTGAGCTTGAGTGTGATACTGCTACTGCATCAGACTGGTTATTTCTTGTTACCCAAACCTAAACCTAAACCCAAAACCGGTGACGAATTTAGCTGGGCGCTGAAAAAGAGGAAAAAGACTAAAAAAGACGAAAAATACACTAATTTTTATAAGTGTATACAAGTTGTAAAACTTCGGAAAATCTGGGTGAGGGTTGGGTGGGGGCTGGGGAGGGGTAAACTTCCGAGTGGGTGGGTGTTAACTAGAGTTGTTAAGGTTTTTTAACCAGTTTTATTTTATAAAAGTTCGGTTTTATTTTCAAAAAACTTGGCTCTCGGTCTTATTTCTGTGAAAAAAAAACCTCTATTTTTTTCTTTTGGTTACTTTTTGTTACTTTCTCAAACATTATAGAAATGTTTGCCTGTAACTATACGCTCGTTTAACATGCTTCCTCTGTCTCTCTTGGATTGTTTGAGTTTTGACTTCCAGGCGTAGGCCATTCCAGGGTACGCGGCACGCACCCGGAAAGGCACGCACCCTAAAACATTTTGGTGCCAAAGCCTAAGCAAGAGCCTAAGCCTAAGCCTAAGCCTAAGCCTAAGCCTAAGCCTAAGCCTAAGCCTAAGCCTAAGCCTATGCAAAAGCCTAAGCCTAAGCCTAAGCCTAAGCCTAAGCCTAAGCAAAAGCCTAAGCCTAAGCAAAATCCTAAACATAGTATAGAATTCAACTCTCAGTGTAAAAAGTTTGAAATTGCGCGTGCGTGCCTTTCAAGATGCGTGCCTTTCAACTGACACCCATTCCACGCGCATGTTTGCGATGCTCAATTCCTAGTGGGACACCGTGGGACACAGCGGGATCACCGTATCCTTCGCCGAATAGCGCGTTTTTCTGTATTCAAATTCAACTGCATCGCATCACAGTCGCGGAAACAAGCAAAATATGAAGCGCAAGATCGAGATCGAAGTTTGGGGCAGGGACGATGTGCGCGAGATCCTACAAGAAATGCGGAGCGGCTCATCAGCGCGAACGGCTCGCTCAGCCGCTGAAGAAATTAGCGTGCGGCGAGGCAATTCGCCGGACGCGCGATGGCTCGATCGAATGCTCGCGACCCCGAGATGGTCATGGGCAAGGTCAATTTTTGATATGCATATTTATACCGTAGTTATGGTGCATTTTCAAAGTTTGCAGCACAGATTAACACTACCAAACAAATTGCACATGGATGAATGGCACATCAAAAGACCCGCCTCTACGTCACGAGTCATTTGCACATGCTCCCGCATAATTATGCAAATGCACATTATGAAAATTTCTGCTGCCAACTGGCTGCGCAATTTCACCCATATGGGTGATGTTGCGTGGTCAGTTGACACCTGACGGCAGCGGGTCACCGGTAGAAGCGTAAACGCTGAACTAGTCTCCAGTCTCCATGCGAACCCGTGACTTTGCATCGTATTAATCTTGTGTTATGGATATCTCGTTGCCTGTTCTGGCTTTGCGTCGGATATCGATCGCTTCTGGTCTTGTGACCTAACCGCAGTACCGTGTGTCGTGCCCGCTTTTGTCTACCGTTGACTCGCCGTTGGCCCAATAAAATTAGCGCTGAACTAGCTGGGCCAGGTGCCTCCCTTCTGGGAGTGGGTGAAAGCCCCAACTGCTTTGTGAAAAAATACTGTGTGGTACATTGTATCTTGCTTAACGCGCGCGCACGCACGCACGTACGCACGCACGCACGCACGCACGCACGCACGCACGCACGCACGCACGCACGCACGCACGCACACACGCTTGCACAGAGGAGCACAGAATTTGGGCCAATTTCTGTCAATGGGGTGCACGCCCTTACGGTTACGCTTAAAAAAGACGCGCGTTAAAAAAGACGCGGAAAATGTTGTTAAAAAAGACGCACGTTAAAAAAGACGCGTTTAAAAAGACGCAGCCTAAATATTATCGCGTTAAAAAAGACGCGCGTTAAGAAAGACAGCAATGTTCGATGTTCAGCAATGTTGTGAGCTATGTACGTTGCTTACACGGTGACAACAATACTAAAGCACTCCGTGATGCTGCAGCAGCAGGCGTTGGGCGGGAAGCGCTCGCCGCCGTTGTTCGAACGCTCCGCCTGGTCAGGTATCTGGAACGCATCTTTGACGGTCGGTTGATTTTTGCCTTTACGTGGTAGCCATAGCCCGTAGGTCATCATGCACGCTGGCGCGTTCACGAGCGTCAGCGCCTGCTTGTCAGCTCGCTTCGGGCGAGAGCCACACTCTGCTCCACTGCAGACTCCACCTCACTTATGGAGTATGGACACTTTTCCTTTCGCATAGACGACGTTCAATTGGCAGCATTTGGAGCCGTCACCATGTGTGTACCTGTACATTTGCCGCGCCCTCACAGTCGACGAAGCGTCCCAGCTGTACGCTTGCTCGCTGTCTGCGCCAATATAAAAATTGAACTTTAAATGCCTACCACAGTTAGTTTGAAAGGTTTGCGGCGCACTCGTTGCGGGAGTAAATTGCACTGACAGGGAGGAATTGCTGGAGGGCAGGAAAGGTGGGCCTCCAACTGAGCAATACAAGTTTACGATGGTTTGCATGTTATCCGATTGCTAAGCAGTGTTGTTTAAAGTCGGCAGAAATTGAGACTGACCGCTGCTTGGTCCAGCAGATATACATAAAGGGTGTTTTTTTAAATTATCACATTTCTTTTTTGAATAACTTTTGTTTCTTTTGTCGGATTGTTATGAAATTTGGAACACTTATACTCAAGACTTTTGGATTTTGTCTGAAAACAGAATCGTCGAATTCGGTTGAGGATTCCGAGAGTTACGGCGCTCCAAATCAGATGTCGCTTTTTGGGCAGATTTTACAAACTAAACCGTTTGTATCGTAACTATCCAGTACTGTATTTAATTTCAAACGCCAAACTTTTCTTTTGGCTGGCGCAGCTTGTCTAATACGGTCGGCGAACAGTATTCTCTGCTGCTGCTCGACTGAAACCGCCCCCTCTCCATCCACCCTCCCCCACTCCATACCAACCCAATGGGCCAGGTTGTTCGCCATGTGAAATCTGCCCAAAAAGCGACATCTGATTTGGAGCGCCATAACTCTCGGAATCCTAACCCGAATTCGACGACTCTTTTTTCAGACAAAATCCCAAAGTCTTGTGTATAAGTGTTCAAGAATTAGCTTTGTCAGATGCTTTGTCAGCCCCGAAACAAGAATTAGCTCTGTCAGATAGAAATTGTGTAATTACAAAATATGGTACTAGCTAATTAATTTACGATCGTTTTAGGCTTTTTCAGCTTTACCCACTGGAAGCGGTGACACTCTAGCCTACACTTCCTTTTATTCAACATTTGATAACAATCCGACAAAAGAAACAAAAGTTATTCAAAAAAGAAATGTGATAATTTAAAAACAAAACACCCTATACATACATACATACACGTATCATGTATCTCTGCATGTATCATGCATCATGTACATGCATCTCGACTCTCGAGGGATAAATCGACAAACATCTGCTAGCACGCGCCGTTCCCGTTCCACTTCCCCCCGCCCCCCCACACCTCTTCCTTCTCTCCTCCCGCCCCCACCACAACCGCCCTCACTTGTGTTGGCGCCCCACTTCCTATGGGGTAACCCCATCACACCCTCCGAGCCCTATTCCACTTAGCGGCCGCCTGGAGAACTGCTGCGTCTTTTTTCTGCTGTCAACGGGGTGAACGCCCATCACGATCAACAGAGCAGCAGTGAATTTGGCGCCACCAACTGTCAATGGGGTGAACGCCCATCACGATCAACAGAGCAGCAGTGAATTTGGTGCCACCAACTGTCAACGGGGTGAACGCCCATCACGATCAACAGAGAAGCAGTGAATTTGGTGCCACCAACTGTCAACTGGGTGAACGCCCATCAAGATCAACAGAGCAGCAGTGAACCCCACACCCCCCCCCCAATTTGGTGCCACCAACTGTCAACGGGGTGAACGCCCATCACGATCAACAGAGCAGCAGTGAATTTGGTGCCACCAACTGTCAACGGGGTGAACGCCCATCACGATCAACAGAGCAGCAGTGAATTTGGTGCCACCAACTGTCAACGGGGTGAACGCCCATCACGATCAACAGAGCAGCAGTGAATTTGGCGCCACCAACTGTCAATGGGGTGAACGATCACGAAATCCAAAAATCCCACAATCCCATCAACCCCAAAATCGTCTCTACGCTCCTTTTTCGACAAAGCTCCCCACACATCGACACTTCCAGTATAACCCCCCCTCCGATAATTAGCCCCCCTATAATTATACACCCTCCTAGAGCTCGAACAAAACAATTAGCCTCTGGGGGCTAATCATAGGGTTTACAGTACATAGTTTCTTGGCGCAATCCCAACTAGAGCTTTAAACCGAAGAAAACGACGCTCAGCAGATAATTTTTCGCCTGCGGCGCAAGGTTTGGAGAACAAAAACTTTGGAACAGCGCTGATCATTACCAAAAAATAAGTATTTTTTTATAAAATTGAGAAAAAACTTACCCAACGCACTGAAATGCGAAATTTGATTCATCGCGCGAAATTTCGAGGTTAAGAATATGCCCCCCTCCAATAGTGCCCCCCGGGTAAGGAGAGGTCGAAAGAATAGTGCAAGGAGGGAACTATTGGGTGATTTACGGTAGCCTTGTTTGTGCTGCATTAGCGAAACGAGCTGTAAATCAACCGAGCCTAAGATAGCGAAAGCTTCGTCGCGACGTTCAGTAGTAGCCGTTGTCGGCGAGTTCTTGGGGCGGCCTATGGAGTTGGAGCCTCTGGAGCATGGACGCGGGATGCGGCTGCTCGATGTGAGAGAGGTAGGGCTCCTGCTTGACTCTGTGGAACAGGTAGTGCGGAGGCGTGGCCAGCGAGCAGCCGCGAATGCGCCACTCCGCCCAGAACGCCTCGCTGGCCGCCTCCTGCTCCGCCACGCTCCGCAGCGCCCTGCACAGTCAGTCACGTGTGATGAGTGCGTGCGTGCGGGTGCGTGCGCGGAGTTGGACGCCGTGTGTGAGCACCTGACGTTGCCGGTGAAGAGGCAGCATGGCAGCAGAAGTTCGGGCGGCTCGCTCGTCCGCGGCATCTGCAGGTCACCGCTCGACGTCGTCAGCCGCTCCCGGTCGAACGGCCACTCCACGCTCTCTGCGCAACCGTCCCTCAGCGGCACGCACGCGTGGAGTTGTTGTTGCTTGGCGTGTGCGGCGTTCTCGTTTGTGGCGCCTTCGTCGTGTGATCGTAGCTCACCGTAGCCGAGCAGAAGTGGCAGCCTCACCGACTGGTACCAGGTGGCTTGGGGGAACGGCTTCAGTCGGCCCACGTGCAGGAAGCGCAACGACCTCCACCGCGAGACGCACTCTGCGAACAGCGGCCACGCAGCCTCCGAGGAACTCATCCAATCAGTGCCTCCATGGGTAACGGCTTGCTTTCTAGTGTGCCAAACTTCAATATCGGTCACGTGCGTCACGGGGAGATGCATAGCCTAGCCCACAGACAGGTAGACAGACAGGCTCGAAAAGTTGCACTTCAAAAATGTAGCATGCAGGGCACATTTTACATATACCGTAAACCCTATAATTAGCCCCCCCTATAATTAGCCCCCCCCTATAATAATACACCCTCCCAAGACCACTTTGATTTAATAAGCCCCCCCCCCTATAATTACGCCCCCTCCCTAAATGAACCATCGTCTAAAAGGCACATGTTTCCTTGTCTGGGTGTATGTATGGTGGCGTATGTGTATGTATGTACACGTATGTGCATGTGAGACTGTGTGAGAGTGTGTTAGAGTGTACCAACGTGTGTGCACAGCGCCTTTTTCCCTTAAAAATCGCCTCCACGCGCCTTTTTGCCCACACATCTTCCCACTCATCGACACTTCCAGTTTATAAGCCCCCCCCTATAATTCGCCCCCCCCCTATAATTATACACCCTCCTAGAGCTCGAACGAAAAAATTAGCCCCCGGGGGGCTAATTATAGGGTTTACGGTACCACCCTATGCCTAGATTGGGAGCGGAGGAGCTCAATGGACGACTTGGGACGACGGGTGCACGCACCTTGCATGGCCTGGCGCCGGGCCGCGACGGCGGCGTGGTTCCTTCGCGTGCGCTCCAGGTCACAGAGCTCTTGAAAGGCGAGCGCGCGCAGCCGAGGCGCCACTCGACTGAGGCTTGCCAGCGCGTCGTGCAGCTCGTCCACCGCGTCCACCATTGCCATCATGTCGATCGACACGTGACTAAGACGTGGCAGGCGCAATTCGCGGCCGCTTTCCAGTTGCGGATTCCACGCGTGCACGTGCACACGTCTCAGTGTCGGCGCCAACGCCTGCAAAATATGCGTGCCTGCGTGCGTGCGTGCGTGCGTGCGTGCGTACGTGCAGTGGGCAGACGAACTGAACCTGCAATACTTCCGGGGGGAAGCACCGTCGTGGCGTATGGAGCTCCTCGAGCCGATGTCCTGGACAGGGCAGCGAAGGCAGATAGTCGAAAGGTCCCCGCGCCGTTTGCCAGCTCATCAGAGACAGAGACACCGCGTCGCAAGTGGGAAGTTGTCCTGCATCGCCAGCATATATGTACGTGTAGCGCAAAGAACGAAGGAAGGCGTGCCCAGCCAGCACGGTCTCTAGGGTGCGCACCACGCATCAAGCTCTCGAAGGCGGCAGGCGCGTCGTTGTCCCTGGAGAGGTCATGGACGTATTCGCGTTCCTGTACGTGTAGTCTGAGACGTCGGAGTGGTTGCCGCCTGAAGGTTCGCGTCACGTCGAGCCGAGCTGTCCACGCCCGCGGCTCGAGAGTTGGCGACCGCAACTGTCGCGCAGACGCACACCTCAGCTGCAGCTGTCGGAGCCAGGCGGCGACGAACGGCAAGACGACGGCGTCGTCGAAGGCGCGCACGTGCTCGTCCAGAGGCCACTCGAGCTATGATGCAGTTCAGTTTGTCCTTACGAACAGCTACACATGGTCGAGAAATTAGATATGAAGTAAGGAAGATTTGCAGGTGGCTGCAGCAGCTGCTGGCTGCTGCTCGGTACCTGTCTCTCATATTGTATGCCTGTTCAAGAAGGCATAGTGCCCACTTTGTACTATTGAAGGAGATACGATGACTAAATGAAAAGCTACAGCACAAAAGATTAAGCATTTTCTAGGATTGGAGAAGTGCATTGGTTCACTGCTTGGCTTATTTCTGCAGCACTATATATTTCTGCTGCAGCAGATTGCTCATTGCTGCTTTTCAACTGAACAATCTCAGCATTATTCTATAAAATACAATGATGACGGGTCACTTCCGAGCACTTTGCAGCACAGTATGAACTCGCCGCGCTGACACTTCTTCTGGTGGGCATTTGCCAACGCAGCTCCACGCACAAGAAGAAGAAACAAAGACCCACTCTCATCACGTGAGCGTAGCGTAGCAGGAAGCTCTTGCGAACGAAAGCGCCAACGGCGAGTCCGAGTCCGTCTGACCGGCGGCAGCGACGCAGCACGGTGGCCAGCAGGGCGTCCAGTCGACGCCGGCCAGACGACGGCGGACCCGAGGAAGCGCCGAGCGGACCGGCGACGACGGCCACGTTGTCCCGCTCGCCGCACGCCAACTGCGCCGTCACCCTGCACTCCTGAGAGAAGCGGCGTCGCAGGCCAAGCGCAGCGAGGGCAAGTTGGCCTTGCAGTAGAGAATGAGACTTATGAATCATGCTCTTAAGGTCTTGAGTTCAATTCTCGAAGGAGGATGAGCCGCCTGAACAGCAGGTTGGTCTAGTCTGGGGAAGCTGTCTGTCCTGGGCATCCCTTGAGCTGCCGGTCGGCGCAGCCAAACCCACGGCAGTGACAATTCCGACCAGTCAGCCAGCCCTCCAGGATCGGACTGACTGGGTCTCACTCTCGTCTCTCACTAGGTATCAGAAGTCAGTGACGTGTGACCAGAGAGAGGCGATCGTAGAAGCGGCCCAACACAACAACAACAGCGAGCGAGCGAGGGCATGCACGCACGCACCATGAAGAAGAGGGGCTGCGTGGGCGGCCAGCGGAGACAGAGCCGCGTCACGAGGTCGGCGAGCGGCGGCGCGGAGCGGTCGTCGCGCAGCAGCGCTGCCCAGCGCGCGCAGACGAGCGCCGCCTCCGCCTGCTCGCACAGCCGCAGGCGCGGGAACACCGCCTCGACGAGCACCTCCGTCGGCAGCGCCTTCATCTCATCCTTCGCGACACAACAGCTTCTCTCGGATGGCTGGTTGGCTTGGCACTCTAGCTATGTACCGGCGTGCAACCAGAAACAAGGCAATGTCTTCTCAAGACTGCCCTGCTGCGCACTCGCTCGCATCGCCGCTCTGAAGTGCTCTAGGCATCCCGTGAGCGTGAGTGAACGAGCAAGAGGCGTCGGGTCGGGTCGACAACAGAATAGGTCTACCTACGCAGCCAGACCATTCGTCCACCACTGAGCCATAGCGGCCTCTGCGTGCGGCCTCCGCGACGTAGCGGCATAGCGGCTTCATTGAGTCGCTGCCAATATTATCGATTTTTCCCAGTTTCTCTGCATTGTGTAGGAGGAATGGTTGCCTTGTCTTGTGTTGGCTGATGTTGGCCTCAGTTGGCGAGAAGACAACGTGTGCTTTGGACGGACTCACTCAGAGATTGGTCTGGTTTTCCTAAGGATTTTTACCATGTCTAAAACGATAAAAGTGAGTAAATGTTGGTGTTTTTCAGTGCTTTTCAGTGGTATGACCATAAAACAGCTAAATAACACTATTTAGACCCTGTTTGGACCCATTTTTGACCAAAAAAGTACTGGTACAAGACAAAACATTGTCGGCTAACCCCACTTTTTGCTTCACCGCCCCCAATCTTTCACCCCCCCCCCCCCTCCCCACTCGGCCTGACGCGGTTATAGGTATGCCCTAGAGTCTAGCATGGGTGTCCTGAGTTGTAGCGGCTAGTTCACTGAAACTCACGAATGCGTAGAGCACTGCAGCCAGAGCTGCGACGCGAGTGCGCCGCAGGGCCGTCTCGAGAAGACGTCTCCTTGTTTCTGGTTACAGGCCGCTAGCTATACATAGAGTGCCAAGCCAACCAGCCAGACGAGAGGAACTGCGAGAGATGAAGGCGCTGCCGACGGAAGTGCTCGTCGAGGCGGTGTTCCCGCGCCTGCGGCTGTGCGAGCAGGCGGAGGCGGCGCTCGTCTGCGCGCGCTGGGCAGCGCTGCTGCGCGACGACCGCTCCGCGCCGCCGCTCGCCGACCTCGTGACGCGGCTCTGTCTCCGCTGGCCGCCCACGCAACCTCGCTTCTTCATGGTGCGTGCCGGCGCGCAGGCTCGGTCGCTGCCCTTCGTCTGCGACGCCTGAGCCGCCCGCGCCGCTTCTCTCAGGATTGCAGGGTGACGGCGCAGTTGGGGTGCGGCGAGCGGGACGCCGTGGCCGTCGTCGCCTGTCCGCTCGGCGCGGCCTGGGGTCCCTCGTCTGGCCGGCGTCGACTGGACGCCCTGCTGGCCACCGTGCTGCGTCACTGCCGCCGGTCACGCGGCCTCGGACTCGCCGTTGGCGCCTTCGTTCACAAGAACTTCCTGCGAAGCTGCAGGAACCTAAAGGGGGTGGGCTTTTATCTGCGTTTAAACGCCATATACCTAGCAGCCTGGATGAGCTAAATAACAATTCGCAAAAAGTTGATTAAAGTGCACTTCTAAAGATGCATTAGTTCGTTGTTAATGACACTCTACTATGCTTAAAACACCTTGTGCAACATTGATTTGACTTCTAAAACAGTCTCTGAGAACAATGAACTAATAAAAAAAGTTTATTTAAAATTATTTGTAAATCAAAATAAATGAAATTTTAAACTCAAGCCTGTGTACATCCTGTAGGTGTGGTCCTGCCCTTCAAAAGCAATACTTTCTGCCGAAACAAAGGGCTTAGAGGCAAACCCGGAGCTGTGTCTAGGTCGAGTGGCCTCCGGAGGAGCTCGTGCGCGCCTTCGACGACGCCGTCGTCTTGCCGTTCGTCGCCGCCTGGCTCCGACAGCTGCAGCTGAGGTGTGCGTCTGCGCGACCGTTGCAGTGGCCCGCGGGTGGGTGGCTCAGCTCGACATGACGACCCTTCTTCAGGCGGCAACCACTCCGACGTCTCAGACTCCACGTGCAGGAGCGCGAATACGACTCCGAGCGTGTCGCCGGCCACGACACGCCTGCCGCGTTCGAGCGCCTTATACGCGGTGCGCTCCTCCTCCTCCTCGGACAGCGCTGCGAGTCCGCCGCTACACGCACCTCTCCGAAGTGCAGGCCGACTTCCCGCTTGCGACGCGGTGTCTCTGTCCTTGGTGGGCTGGCAGACGGCGTGGCGCGACGGCCTTCCGGACCTGCGCTCGCTGCCCTGTCCTCCCGGACAACGGCTCGAGGAGCTCCATACGCCGCGACTGTGCTTTCCCGCGGAAATATTGCAGCTTCGGCTGCTCGTCCCAGTGTCCGCAGTGGGGCGCGCGCACGCACGGCACGGGCATTTCGCAGACGCTGGCGCCGACCCTGAGGCGTGCGCACCTGCACGCGCTGAATCCAGTCATGGAAACCGGCCGGGAGTTGCGCCTGCCCCGTCTCAGTCACCTGTCAGTAGACTCGATGCGAATGCCGAACGTCGAAAAGAACCTTCTGCCGCTGGCGCTCGCGCTCCTCAGCCGGGTCGCTCCTCAGCTCCTCGCGTGCGCCTTCCAAGAGCTGCGCCTCGAGCACTATCTGCGAAGGAGTCTCCCGCACGTCGAACTCCGTTGCCAGGCCATGCTAGGTTTCGTTTCTTCACAACTGTAAAACATAGAACGCCCCACCCTCCAATAACCCCCCCCCCCCCCTCCAATGAACGCCCAGGGTAGAGGGTAGGTTGAAAAAATAAACGCCCACTACGCACAGGGGCGTGCTTTGGAACACAGTTATGCAGTGATATGCTTGTCAAAACCGGTTCTGTCAAGCGGTATTCTACGTTTGGGTACTGTATATTGCCTGTGCGCACTCGAACAGCTATTGTTTAGCTGCTGCAGAAGGCGATTTTTATAACTGTGCAATTTTTATGTTTAACTAACGATTATTGAGTCTGTACAGCATTGTTGCAACGCCATTTAGTAATTGAGTTTATGAACGCCCCCCCCCTCCAATAAACGCCACCCCCTCCAATGAACGCGCCCCCCCCCCCTCCAATGAACGCCCCGGGGAGAGGGTGGGTTGAAAAAATGAACGCCCAGGGCGTTCATTGGGGGGATTTACGGTAGATATCAAGAGTCATTTGAGTGTGCTCCCGCGAAATTATGTAGGTACTGTAAGTGTGATACTCTAGGCTTGCAAATCTGGAACCCTCCAAATAAATTGTGCATGGACAAATTGTAAAGCAAATAACTCGCCTCAGCATTGCAAATTGTATGCTTGTCCTCATGCACAAATATGGAAATGCAGATGGTACCTGTAATTGCAGTACAATGTAGCGTGCAAATTGCATAACTACCAAACGCACTGCTCATGGATGAATTGCCTTGATGTTGCGGGTGGCGATGGGGGCCAACAACT
This sequence comes from Paralinhomoeus sp. GSCO2_6, assembly GCA_030248085.1. Taxonomy (NCBI): domain Eukaryota; kingdom Metazoa; phylum Nematoda; class Chromadorea; order Monhysterida; family Linhomoeidae; genus Paralinhomoeus; species Paralinhomoeus sp. GSCO2_6. The sequence goes on from JASAMY010003801.1 coordinate 61,042, forward strand.
GTCAACGTGGTGCACGCAGCTGCGATCAACACATAACAAAAAATGGGTCAACAACCAACTGTTACATGGTGCATGCCCTCGTGATCAACAGAGCACAGAATTTGGGCCAACAACTTCGCATGGGGTGCACGCCCTCGTGATCTTTATTTCTTAATGTACACAATACACATGGCGGCCAAAGGCCGCACGCGTTTCTAGTTGGTTAAAACCGCGTTAATGGTTACAATCATTCCTAGAGTGCGCAGAGCGTTGGACGTCGCTGCGCTTCTTGCACGTGGGCCGAGTCTCCATGATGTGTCGCCAGTACCAATCGGTCATGCTGCCCCTTCTCGTGGGCTATGGTGAGACAGAGAGCGAAAGTGTTCAGCCAAAATTGTTCTTGAATAAAGCTGGTTTCAAGAAGACGTCGTTGCATGATTTAGAGTGCGAACCAAGTGTGACACGACCATCTACAATGTATCTATCTGTATTACTGAAGCACATGCGCACCGGTGACCGTTGCGCAGAGAGCGTGGAGTGGCCGTTCGACCGGGAGCGGCTGACGACGTCGAGCGGTGACCTGCAGATGCCGCGGACGAGCGAGCCGCCCGAACTTCTGCTGCCCTGCTGCCTCTTCACCGGCAACGTCAGGTGCTGCTGACAGCGCGTCCAACTCCGCGCACGCACCCGCACCCGCACGCACGCACATCACAGAGCCGGGGAGTGTGCAGGGCGCTGCAGAGCGTGGCGGAGCAGGAGGCGGCCAGCGCGGCCTTCTGGCCGGAGTGGCGGATTCGCGGCTGCTCGCTGGCCACGCCTCCGCACTACGTGTTCCACAGAGTCAAGCAGGAGCCCTACCTCTCGCACATCGAGCAGCCACATCCCGCGTGCATGCTCGAGAGGCTCCTACTCCATTGGCCGCCCCAAGAACTCCCCGACAACGGCTACTTTTGAACCGTCTCCGATCTTAGGCTCGATTTACAGCTCGTTTCGCTATTGCAACACGAAACAGGCTACCGTACATCACCCAACAGTTTCCTCGGGGCACTACTCTTTCAACCTCGCCTTACCTTGGGGGCACTGTTTGATGGGGGGGGGGCTATATTCTCGTAGCCTCGTAATTTAGCGCTATAAAGCAATTTTTGCAGGCAAAATTGCGTGGTTTGGTCGCTTTTCCCAATTTAATGGTTATTGTTGATTGATTGTTAATAGTTGCTGTGAAACGTCTGTTGGGCGCCGCTGTGTATAACACGATTGAAATGTACCCGCCTAGGGTACCACTTTGTTTTTGTCCCATAAAAGGCACATGGCATAACATAGCTCTTACCCCTGGGGGGGGGGCGGCGTGGCGTGTATGCGATATACGATATCCCATATAGGAGCCACTATAGTGGCTCCTATCGTCGCAGCTACGTCCAAAACCGTTTTCGTCTATTCCGTTTTACCGTATTAAAACGCTATACGCGCATACGACGTTGTACGACGCCGCGAGAAAGCGTATACATTGTACTTTTGGGTCGGCGGCTACAACAAGCTCAGTAGGGTTTGGCGAGAATGAGCGGTCCTCCTTTTTGGCGAGTAGGCGATGGGCGCTGATATTCAGGAAATGACGGGATGCCGCGTCTGCTTTGAGGCCGTATCCCGTCGCGTCAAGGACCGCGACACGGGCTGCCAGTGACGTAATCAGGGTGTACGCGTCAGCTCTTCAGTCGCGGCCCGATCAGACCGTTTGAGGCCCGCCCAGACGCTATGTACCGTGAAGATGGACAGTTCAAAAGCGTGGATGTCAACGGCACCAAGGAGTGGACTTTTAAGCAGACGCTGTAGCTTGCTGGAGGCGACATAAAGAGGAGCTGCATCTGCAGGACCTCACGCTGGACAGCAGCGGTCTCAACATGCACTGCCAGCTCTTACCTACTGCTTAAGCCGGATGGCTCGTGCATTTTTTTGTGTAAGAAGATTGGCACATTTGTTCATCATCTGAACTCGGACTGACGGCCTGCAGTAGTCTTGTGCAGTACAAGGGATGAGCATGGGCCTGAAGATCTCGGCCCGGCCCGGCCCACCATATAGTCCGGCCCGGCCCGGCTTGGCCCACGCGTAAAAAACCAGGCCCAGGCCCAGCCCGGCCCATCCAACTGTCAAAATGCAGGCCCGGCCCGGCCCGGCCCGGCCCATCCCAAGAAATATAAGTACAGCCGCAAGTACACTAAAAAATAAACTATAAAAACTAAAATATGTTGTACAGTACATGTACGTACGCCAGTTCGCGTTTTTTCAGTACACATACACAGAGAATGGCGTTTCTGGCTTCACAGCTTTCAACCATTTCATGGCCTCATGATTGACCGTGTTTGTCAATTGCAGTTGCCCGCTCACAAAGGGTTTGTTGAGAAAAAAAAGGCGCTGCCCGTGCCTGATGTACTCGCCGCCAAGCCAGTGATGTAGAGGCTTCGCCTGGAGGGCGCCGAGCTGGCAGTCGTCACGAGCACCTTGTTCGCGATGGACGTGAGGCTGGGCTAGCGCCAGATGCCCACGCCTTTTAGTACTACGTCGTCGTCGTCGCTTCACGCCCGTTGTCTGCTCGGTTGGGCCTCACGGTCTAAGGGCCGTGACGACGACGAAAACGGCAACGGCGACGACAACGGCAACGTCGCGACCAACGCGCTCGATTCACAGTGAGACGATGCCGTCACGACGAACTTTTAGGCGCGCTCGCGTCCTTAACCCTTTCTCTTCGCTCAAAACCTTTCTGCTGAATACTGAATGAATCGCCGGGCCGGGCCGGGCCGGCCCAGCCCATGCTCATCCCTATTGAGTACACATCATGTTGCATTTCTTTTCTTCACAGGTTTCTTTTCTTTCACAACTGTAAAACATGTACCGCAATTCTTCCAATAGTGCTCTCTTTGCAATTGTGCCCCAGAGTAAGGTGATGTAGTGTAGTGTAGCATGTAGTGATCCCCTTCCTATAGTGACCCCCATGGCACGACCCATGGCATGGCACCCCCACACGCCCTATTAGCACAAAAATTGTACTATACCTACCTATGGTGCATTAATATGGTGTACACACATGGTGATGCGACTAGAGTTGGGCACGTTTTTTTACAACGTTTTTTAACAATAAAAACACGTTTTTTGTTAAAAAAATCGTCGCCTGTTTCTTAACATTTTTAAAAAACGGTCGTAGTCGTAATCGTAACGTAAGTTGCGTCGTAGTTGTAAGAAACTTGCTGAGATGAGCCGCGCCACTGTATTACATCAAATAAAGTGAGTCACTTTGGCACGCAAGCCTAAGGTGTCTACTGTTCGAGCAGCGACTGTACTGTACTGTACACACACAGACGTCTTCGCACGCATGCCAGCATGCGTACCTGAGGAGCCCACCTGTCTGTTTGTGCTTACTGCAGTGCTTGCACAGCTCTACTCCACTCAGCCTTCCTTATGTACCGATTTCGAAGCTTTGGGGACTTCGCTGATGACTTACCATGATGTATGGTACTTGTACACACGTATTTAAAAAAAAGAAATAGTTTTTTTCTAAATAAAACCTTTTTTACAAAAAAAACGCTGGGCCATGGTGAAAACGTTTTTTCCCAACTCTAGATGCGACATCTCGCCCAACGATATCTTGCCCGACGACATTTCGCCCACGACAATTCGCCCACGCGACAACTCGCCCAATGACGACCCAAAGCCAACTCGCCCAACTCGCCCAATGCAATTTAACTGTGCCTGCGGTCGTCTGTTGCGGACATTCTTCGGCATGCCAGCTAAATTTATTTGAACTGAAAGAGGTGGTCGTCGTCAGCTGGCGGATGCCGACGAAACCATCTTGGCGAGCGCGCCCGCTTGGCCTTTAATGGGCGTGTGGGTAGAGGCGCTCGAGCAGCTGCGGCGCCAGGACACCACACGCAGCATTCGGACTGACAGCTTTTCTTGGGCGGCTGAGCGAGGAATGGCAGCTGAACAACTCCCTCAGCCGGCTGATTCAACTTTCCACCTCAGCATCTGGGCGCTCTGGAGAAAGCTGCAGAAGAAACGTAGCCGCTTGCAGTGCCTACACCTACTACCGTAAACCCTATAATTAGCCCCCCGGGGGCTAATTTTTTCGTTCGAGCTCTAGGAGGGTGTATAATTATAGGGGGGGGGCTAATTATAGGGGGGGGCTTATAAACTGGAAGTGTCGATGAGTGGGAAGATGTGTGGGCAAAAAGGCGCGTGGAGGCGATTTTTAAGGGAAAAAGGCGCTGTGCACACACGTTGGTACACTCTAACACACTCTCACACAGTCTCACATGCACATACGTGTACATACATACACATACGCGACCATACATACACCCAGACATGGAAACATGTGTGCCTTTTAGACGATGGTTCATTTAGGGAGGGGGCGTAATTATAGGGGGGGGGGCTTATTAACTCAAAGTGGTCTTGGGAGGGTGTATTATCATAGGGGGGGGGCTAATTATAGGGGGGGGGCTAATTATAGGGTTTACGGTATACTGCATTGGGCAGTGTCGTTGGGCGGGATGTCGTTTTGTCACCCAATCTGAGTACACTAAGTTGTTGCGTTGGCCCATTGCCCAAGAGGACCTCCTACAAGTGCAGTGCCAAGAGTGTGTTTGTTTGTTTGTTTGTTGTTGCACGGATTAACACTACCAAGCGAATTGCACATGGATGAATTGCATATCAAATGACTCGCCTTGACATCACGAGTCATTTGCGCATGCCCCGGCATGATTAGGTATGCAAATACATACATACTGTAAGTGTGGTACATTGTATCGTTGTACTTCGTAATACATTGTAATTCGGAAATGGCAAACGAACTGTGCATAGACAAAATGTGTATCAAATGACTCACCTACCTTAAATCTTCCAAAGAACGCCCCTGCCTCCCTCCAATGAACGCCCCCCCCCCCCTCCAATGAACGCCATGGGTAGAGGGTAGGTTGAAAAAATAAACGCCCACTCTCCAATGAACGCACAGGGGCGTGCTTTGGAACACAGTTATGCAGTGATACGCTTGTCAAAACCGGTACTGTCAAGCGGTATTCTACGTTTGGGTACTGTACCTATATTGCCTGTACGCACTCGAACAGCTATTGTTTAGCTGCTGCAGAAGGCGATTTGCACCAATAACTGCGCAATTTTCATGTTTAACTAACGATTATTGAGTCTGTACAGCATTGCTGCAACGCCATTTAGTATTTGAGTTTATGAACGCCCCCCCCCCCCTCTCCAATGAACGCCCCCCCCCCTCCAATGAACGCCCAGGGTAGAGGGTGGGTTGAAAATATGAACGCCCAGGGCGTTCATTGGGGGATTTACGGTAGATATCAAGAGTCATTTGAGTGTGCTCCCGCGAAATTATGTACCTAGGTACTGTAAGTGTGATACTCTAGGCTTACAAATCTGGAACCCTCCAAATAAACTGTGCATGGACAAATTGTAAAGCAAATAACTCGCCTCAGCATTGTAAATTGTATGCTTGTCCTCATGCACAAATATGGAAATGCAGATGGTACATGTAATGACCCAGGGGTCGTTTGTGGCCCCCCCATTTTTTCACCATGTCCCCAGTGCATAGACACACTTCCCGTACAAATTGAAAGTGTCAATTTTTCTAAGCAATTGCCCCCTCGCACGGACGCACTACCCGTACAAATCAAAAGTGTTAACAGTCTTTCAATAGCAAAGGCATCTCCAGGCCACCATGTGTACGAGAAAAGCGTACATATTCTGAGGAGAGCCACTTGGAAAAAAATTGCAAATACGGAGAATATGTACGCAAGACTCGTACACAGGGCCCTAGAGTACCAACGACCGTGTGTACGAGAAAAGCGTACATATTCTGAGCAAAGCCACTTGGAAAAAAATTGCAAATACGGAGAATATGTACGCAAAACTCGTACACACGGCCCTAGAGTACCAACGACCGTGTGTACGAGAAAAGCGTACATATTCTGAGCAAAGCCACTTGGAAAAAAATTGCAAATACCGAGAATATGTACGCAAAACTCGTACACACGGCCCTAGAGTACCAACGACCGTGTGTACGAGAAAAGCGTACATATTCTGAGCAAAGCCACTTGGAAAAAAATTGCAAATACCGAGAATATGTACGCAAAACTCGTACACACGGCCCTAGAGTACCAACGACCGTGTGTACCAGAAAAGCGTACATATTCTGAGGGAAGCCACTTGGAAAAAAATTGCAAATACCGAGAATATGTACGCAAAACTCGTACACACGGCCCTAGAGTACCAACGACCATGTGTACGAGAAAAGCGTACATATTCTGAGCAAAGCCACTTGGAAAAAAATTGCAAATACGGAGAATATGTACGCAAAACTCGTACACACGGCCCTAGAGTACCAACGACCGTGTGTACGAGAAAAGCGTACATATTCTGAGCAAAGCCACTTGGAAAAAAATTGCAAATACCGAGAATATGTACGCAAAACTCGTACACACGGCCCTAGAGTACCAACGACCGTGTGTACGAGAAAAGCGTACATATTCTGAGCAAAGCCACTTGGAAAAAAATTGCAAATACCGAGAATATGTACGCAAAACTCGTACACACGGCCCTAGAGTACCAACGACCGTGTGTACGAGAAAAGCGTACATATTCTGAGGGAAGCCACTTGGAAAAAAATTGCAAATACCGAGAATATGTACGCAAAACTCGTACACACGGCCCTAGAGTACCAACGACCATGTGTACGAGAAAAGCGTACATATTCTGAGCAAAGCCACTTGGAAAAAAATTGCAAATACAGAGAATATGTACGCAAAACTCGTACACACGGCCCTAGAGTACCAACGACCGTGTGTACGAGAAAAGCGTACATATTCTGAGCAAAGCCACTTGGAAAAAAATTGCAAATACCGAGAATATGTACGCAAAACTCGTACACACGGCCCTAGAGTACCAACGACCGTGTGTACGAGAAAAGCGTACATATTCTGAGAAAAGCCACATGGAAAAAAATTGTAAATGCGGAGAATATGTACGCAAGACTCGTACACAGGGCCGTAGAGTAGCAACTGGCCATGTGTACGAGAAAAGCGTACATATTCTGAGCTTACCCACATGGAAAAAAATTGCAAATGCGGAGAATATGTACACAAGATTCGTACACATGGCCATAGAGTACGCAGCGGCCCATGTGTACGAGAAAAGCGTACATATTCCGAGCTTACCCACATGCAAAAAAACTGCAAATGCAGAGAAATATCATATGTACGCAAGACTCGTCATACACATACTGCTAGAGTACACAACTGCCCATTCGTGCATGGCGGTGCGTGTGTGCCATTGCGTGCATGCCTGCCAGTGCGTGCATGGCGCTACGTGTGCGTGCGTGCGTGCGTGTGTGCGCGCGCGCACGTGCGTGCGTGCGTGTGCATGCGTGCGTGCTTGCGTGCACATGCGACACCACTTCCATAGTATTTTACAGTGGCTAGTTAGTGTGGGAGCATGTGTACCGGATGAGCAGAGAAATAAGTGGTGTACTTATTTCTCTGCAATTGCAATTTCCCCACGCATGGGTAGCTTCAGAATAGGGACACCTGTCCGGTACATATGATCGCTCGTCCCCCCCCCCCTTTCTATGTCTGCACCATAGTAGTCCAGGTCCCTCCCCCCCCCCGCCCACCCGCCCACACCCTTCCTTACCGCAACCTGCCTCCCTCCCCCCCCCCCCCACCGTACCACAATGTAAACGAGTCATGCAAACATACCGTAAACCCTATAATAAGCCCCCAGGTGGCTAATTTTTTAAATCGAGCGATAGAAGGGTTAAAAATTGTAGGGGGGGGGGCTAATTATAGGGGGGGCTAATAAACTGGAAGGGTCGAGGTGTGGGAAGCTTTGGTGGAAAAAAGGCGCGTGGAGGCGATTTTTAAGGGAAAAAGACGCCGCGCACACACGTTGGTAGCCTCTAACACACTCTCACACAGTCTCACATGCACATACATGTACATACATACACATACGCGACCATACATGCACCCAGACTTAGAAAATTTCGCCTTTCAGACGATGGTCCATTTAGGGAGGGGGCGTAATTATAGGGGGGGGGGGCTAATAAACTCAAAGTGGTCTTAGGAGGGGGTATAATTGTAGGGGGGGCTAATTATAGGGGGGGCTAATTATAGGGTTTACGGTATTCTCTGCATTTGCAATTTTTTTCCATGTGGGTAAGCTCGGAATATTGACGCGTTTCTCGTACACATGGGCCCTTGCGTACTCTACGGCCATGTGTATGTACGAGTCTTGCGTACATATTCTCCGTATTTGCAATTTTTTTCCAAGTGGCTTTCCTTAGAATATGTACGCTTTTCTCGTACACATGGTCGTTGGTACTCTACGACCATGTGTACGAGTCTTGCGTACATATTCTCCGTATTTGCAATTTTTTTCCAAGTGGCTTTGCTCAGAATATGTACGCTTTTCTCGTACACACGGTCCTTGGTACTTAGGGCTGTGTGTACGAGTTTTGCGTACATATTCTCCGTATTTGCAATTTTTTTCCAAGTGGCTTCCCCTTTCCCCTCTCTGTCTATTCTCCTTTTGCTTTTTTTCCGCGGCTTTCCTCAGAATATGTACGCTTTTCTCGTACACACGGTCGTTGGTACTCTACGACCGTGTGTACGAGTCTTGCGTACATATTCTCCGTATTTGCAATTTTTTTCCAAGTGGCTTTGCTCAGTTTATGTACGCTTTACTCGTACACACGGTCCTTGGTACTTAGGGCTGTGTGTAGGAGTTTTGCTTACTTATTCTCCGTATTTGCATTTTTTTCCAAGTGGCTTTCCTCAGAATATGTACGCTTTTCTCGTACACACGGTCGTGCGTACTCTACGACCGTATGTACGAGAATAGCGTAACATATTCTCCGTATTTGCAATTTTTTTCCAAGTGGCTTTCCTCAAAATATGTACGCTTTTCTCGACACACGGTCGTGCGTACTCACGACCGTATGACGAGAAAAGCGTACATATTCTCCGTATTTGCAATTTTTTTCCAAGTGGCTTTCCTCAGAATATGTACGCTTTTCTCGTACACACGGTCGTTCGGACACTACGACCGTGTGTACGAGGTTTTCGTACATATTCTCCGTATTTGCAATTTTTTTCCAAGTGGCTTCCCTCAGAATATGTACGCTTTTCTCGTACACACGGTCGTTGGTACTCTACGACCGTGTGTACGAGTATTGCGTACATATTCTCCGTATTTGCAATTTTTTTCCAAGTGGCTTTCCTCAGAATATGTACGCTTTTCTCGTACACACGGTCGTTGGTACTCTACGACCGTGTGTACGAGTCTTGCGTACATATTCTCCGTATTTGCAATTTTTTTCCAAGTGGCTTTCCTCAGAATATGTACGCTTTTCTCGTACACACGGTCGTTCGTACTCTACGACCGTGTGTACGAGTTTTGCGTACATATTCTCCGTATTTGCAATTTTTTTCCAAGTGGCTTCCCTCAGAATATGTACGCTTTTCTCGTACACACGGTCGTTGGTACTCTACGACCGTGTGTACGAGTCTTGCGTACATATTCTCCGTATTTGCAATTTTTTTCCAAGTGGCTTTCCTCAGAATATGTACGCTTTTCTCGTACACACGGTCGTTGGTACTCTAGGGCCGTGTGTACGAGTTTTGCGTACATATTCTCCGTATTTGCAATTTTTTTCCAAGTGGCTTTCCTCAGAATATGTACGCTTTTCTCGTACACATGGTCGTCTGGAGATGCCTTTGCTATTGAAAGACTGTTGACACTTTTGATTTGTACGGGAAGTGCGGTCCACTATCCACTCCAAATGTCCAAAACTTTAGCGGCCCCCCCCCCACACACCCTCTGTGGAACATTTGGTCGGGGGGGGGGGGGGGCCACAAACTACTCCTGGGCCCATGTAATTGCAGTACAATGTAGCGCGCGAATTGCATAACTACCAAACGCACTGCTCATGGATGAATTGCCTTGATGTTGCGAGTGGCGATGGGGGCCAACAACTGTCAACGTGGTGCACGCAGCTGCGATCAACACATAACAAAAAAATGGGTCAACAGCCAACTGTTACATGGTGCATGCCCTCGTGATCAACAGAGCACAGAATTTGGGCCAACAACTTCGCATGGGGTGCACGCCCTCGTGATCTTTATTTCTTAATGTACACAATACACATGGCGGCCAAAGGCCACACGCGCTTCTAGTTGGTTAAAACCGCGTTAATGGTTACAATCCTTCCTAGAGTGCGCAGAGCGTTGGACGTCGCTGCGCTTCTTGCACGTGGGCCGAGTCTCCATGATGTGTCGCCAGTACCAATCGGTCATGCTGCCCCTTCTCGTGGGCTATGGTGAGACAGAGAGCGAAAGTGTTCAGCAAAAGTTGTTCTTGAATAAAGCTGGTTTCAAGAAGACGTCGTTGCATGATTTAGAGTGCGAACCAAGTGTGACACGACCATCTACAGGGTGTCCCAGGGGCTCGGAGTCGACTTTGATCGCTCGCCACTCGCTTCCTTGTTGGCCAATCTTCTTGAAATTTGGCATGTTATACCTTAAACCTTTATTTAGATACGTGAAAAGTTTCAGCCATTTTCCCCTTCGTGAGAAAAAGTTTTGGTTTTGTGTAATTCGCCTATGCGTTTTTACCGTTTGGGGGACCGTCAAAGACAGTTTACTCTCAGCGCTCCACAAGCGTCTAAGAGTTAAAAGACGCGATAGAAAACGCGTTTGCCCACCTAGACGCTGACTTCTGCCTGAAAATTTGCCGCTCCGTCGCAGACCGCTGTGAGAAATGCATCGCTGTGGATGGCGGCCACTTCGAAAACCGTTGATTTGTGTAGACGCAAATAAAAGTTTATTCGTTTGGCCGATTTGGCTGAAACTTTGCACGTATCAAATAAAGGTTTAAGGTATAACATGTCAAAATTTCAAGATTGTCCAACAAGGAAGCGAGTGGCGAGCGATCAAAGTCGACTCCGAGCCCCTGGGACACCCTGTACAATGTATCTATCTGTATTACTGAAGCACATGCGCACCGGTGACCGTTGCGCAGAGAGCGTGGAGTGGCCGTTCGACCGGGAGCGGCTGACGACGTCGAGCGGTGACCTGCAGATGCCGCGGACGAGCGAGCCGCCCGAACTTCTGCTGCCCTGCTGCCTCTTCACCGGCAACGTCAGGTGCTGCTGACAGCGCGTCCAACTCCGCGCACGCACCCGCACCCGCACGCACGCACATCACAGAGCCGGGGAGTGTGCAGGGCGCTGCAGAGCGTGGCGGAGCAGGAGGCGGCCAGCGCGGCCTTCTGGCCGGAGTGGCGGATTCGCGGCTGCTCGCTGGCCACGCCTCCGCACTACGTGTTCCACAGAGTCAAGCAGGAGCCCTACCTCTCGCACATCGAGCAGCCACATCCCGCGTGCATGCTCGAGAGGCTCCTACTCCATTGGCCGCCCCAAGAACTCCCCGACAACGGCTACTTTTGAACCGTCTCCGATCTTAGGCTCGATTTACAGCTCGTTTCGCTATTGCAACACGAAACAGGCTACCGTACATCACCCAACAGTTTCCTCGGGGCACTACTCTTTCAACCTCGCCTTACCTTGGGGGCACTGTTTGATGGGGGGGGGGGCTATATTCTCGTAGCCTCGTAATTTAGCGCTATAAAGCAATTTTTGCAGGCAAAATTGCGTGGTTTGGTCGCTTTTCCCAATTTAATGGTTATTGTTGATTGATTGTTAATAGTTGCTGTGAAACGTCTGTTGGGCGCCGCTGTGTATAACACGATTGAAATGTACCCGCCTAGGGTACCACTTTGTTTTTGTCCCATAAAAGGCACATGGCATAACATAGCTCTTACCCCTGGGGGGGGGGCGGCGTGGCGTGTATGCGATATACGATATCCCATAGTGGCTCCTATCGTCGCAGCTACGTCCAAAACCGTTTTCGTCTATTCCGTTTTACCGTATTAAAACGCTATACGCGCATACGACGTTGTACGACGCCGCGAGAAAGCGTATACATTGTACTTTTGGGTCGGCGGCTACAACAAGCTCAGTAGGGTTTGGCGAGAATGAGCGGTCCTCCTTTTTGGCGAGTAGGCGATGGGCGCTGATATTCAGGAAATGACGGGATGCCGCGTCTGCTTTGAGGCCGTATCCCGTCGCGTCAAGGACCGCGACACGGGCTGCCAGTGACGTAATCAGGGTGTACGCGTCAGCTCTTCAGTCGCGGCCCGATCAGACCGTTTGAGGCCCGCCCAGACGCTATGTACCGTGAAGATGGACAGTTCAAAAGCGTGGATGTCAACGGCACCAAGGAGTGGACTTTTAAGCAGACGCTGTAGCTTGCTGGAGGCGACATAAAGAGGAGCTGCATCTGCAGGACCTCACGCTGGACAGCAGCGGTCTCAACATGCACTGCCAGCTCTTACCTACTGCTTAAGCCGGATGGCTCGTGCATTTTTTTGTGTAAGAAGATTGGCACATTTGTTCATCATCTGAACTCGGACTGACGGCCTGCAGTAGTCTTGTGCAGTACAAGGGATGAGCATGGGCCTGAAGATCTCGGCCCGGCCCGGCCCACCATATAGTCCGGCCCGGCCCGGCTTGGCCCACGCGTAAAAAACCAGGCCCAGGCCCAGCCCGGCCCATCCAACTGTCAAAATGCAGGCCCGGCCCGGCCCGGCCCGGCCCATCCCAAGAAATATAAGTACAGCCGCAAGTACACTAAAAAATAAACTATAAAAACTAAAATATGTTGTACAGTACATGTACGTACGCCAGTTCGCGTTTTTTCAGTACACATACACAGAGAATGGCGTTTCTGGCTTCACAGCTTTCAACCATTTCATGGCCTCATGATTGACCGTGTTTGTCAATTGCAGTTGCCCGCTCACAAAGGGTTTGTTGAGAAAAAAAGGCGCTGCCCGTGCCTGATGTACTCGCCGCCAAGCCAGTGATGTAGAGGCTTCGCCTGGAGGGCGCCGAGCTGGCAGTCGTCACGAGCACCTTGTTCGCGATGGACGTGAGGCTGGGCTAGCGCCAGATGCCCACGCCTTTTAGTACTACGTCGTCGTCGTCGCTTCACGCCCGTTGTCTGCTCGGTTGGGCCTCACGGTCTAAGGGCCGTGACGACGACGAAAACGGCAACGGCGACGACAACGGCAACGTCGCGACCAACGCGCTCGATTCACAGTGAGACGATGCCGTCACGACGAACTTTTAGGCGCGCTCGCGTCCTTAACCCTTTCTCTTCGCTCAAAACCTTTCTGCTGAATACTGAATGAATCGCCGGGCCGGGCCGGGCCGGCCCAGCCCATGCTCATCCCTATTGAGTACACATCATGTTGCATCACTGAAGAGCGTAACTCTCACGTCACTTAGCGTCATAGAAGAGCTGCAGACGGTCGACTTCGACGAGCTGCGCACGTGGCGCCTCGGATTCTGGAAGTTCTAGCTTGTCATCGTCGCCGTGGAAGCACATCGTCGGCTTCACCATTCGCCTCAGCATCGTCAGCGTGCCTGTGACATCTATCGCTCATCAAAGTTTTGCATCAAATCATTATAGCTCATCAAAGCGTGCCATCAAAGACAGTGTCGCCAGTGGCCGGGATTACTTGGAGGTTGGAGCCGAAGAGCAAGAGTGGTCGCCCCAGGCAAGCGACCAACCGCTATAGGGACACGTTAAGTAATGCGTCTTAACTCGAGATGGTTTCAATTTCAAAAATAATTTTTTTAAAGATTTTTTTTAATAAAAAATGGAACCTTTCTTTTTTTTTAATTAAAAATTTTTTTATGAAGAAAAAAAAGTGAAATTTTTCTGCTTCTGTTACTATTTTTTGCGTTTTTCCTTTAGTTTTAGAACTATGTGCATCCTTTTACATGTGCCTACGTTACCTATTATATGTGTTCTGAGCAAAGCCAGCGTTTCATTGTCCGATTCTTTTGCCCGGCGCCGTTGCCGAGCAGATGACATTGTCAACTTCGCCGGTAAGAAATGAGACCTGAGACATCCTGAGGTCTGGGTTCAAATCCCAGCACCGCAATCTCCTTTTTTTCCGCAACTTTTTTTTACGTGCGTACGCTATCAAAATGATTCACTTTCATTCTGACCTTCAAAGCATCATGCTCTGATGCCACTGATTGTGTTCCAACGATAACGCTTGCATTCACGCTTTCATCTTCGACCTTCGTTTGCCTTTGATGTTGCGTTTTTTAAAACTTCGCGTAATGAATGGCATGACATTACACGCGCGCATTTGTACCACTTTGTCCTTGTCCCCTTTGCTCTTTTGGTCGTCACTGTCAACTGAGTGTATATTCTTTTTTCTAAAAAACGAAGAAAATGGAACACATCTCTGCATTGTTCGCGTTTCTTGTGCTGGCATTGTGGTCACAAGAAGGCCAGTTCCAGAGACCCAGAGGTCAGTTTAGTCGCACTACTGCTGTCTATATGGTGTGTTGGTTCTTAACTGCAATTTCGAAGAGCATTGTTCTTAGAACAACAACAACGACAACACTTACCGCATATATTCTCTATTCCCTGCAACATACACCTAGGGTAAGTGTACATGTATCTGCCGCAGCTTCTTGCAGTAGCGATGCTGCATCTGGGACGAAGATAAATTGTTCGCACCAGTTCAGCCCTGCTCCCAGAGAAGCTGAGCAAGCTCTCTGCAGAGGAGATGGCCTATCTGCGAGAGAACTGCGGCCGCCGACCCGCCAACTTCGACAGGTCGCGCCAGGACAAGGCGATGTGGGGCAAGAAGGCGAGCAGCAGAGTCAGCAAGGTCTTCGGACCCGACACCAAGATCGCGCTGCCCAAGCAGTGGCCCTGGACCGTCGCGCTCATGAACCCGATCTACGCCAGAGACTGCTATGCCGACTGTGAGTGAGTCGACATTGCACGAGGACCCACGCAATTGGTAGTGGTGACGGTGCTGAGGACGCGAAAGCCTACAGTATACCTTCTAATTAGGTTCTCCCAACAATAATTAGCTTCCTTCCCCCCTTGAGTTTATGGCCCCTCCCTTACTCCCTAAATGTTCTAAAGGCCAACTTTTCAGTGTTTCGATGAATGTACGTGTGTGTGATTGTGCGGCACGTTGAGGATGAGGCTGAATCATTGACTCGCAAATTCAAACATCAACTTTGAAAGCATCAAAATATCTTTTTACTTATCCGATTTTGATTATTCCTCTTCTGGACAAAATGCCGAAGCGTTCTGCGTCAATGGTCCATTTCACGAGAATCCGATATGGAAATAAAGGTTGTTGAAGAAACAAATTGGATGTTCTATAAAAAAACATCCTTTACATAAGTCGCGGAATAATTGAACCGAAGTGATAAACGTTTCACGACCAACATATATCGTGAACTTAGTGCACAGTTCCGCAGTAGATATCGGCTTCCTTGGCTGCACAAGCAATGTATGCACCCACATATACCTACATATGTGGCGCAACACCTTGTACAGCAAATTCCCCTGACTAACAGGAAAGTGCCGCTATCAACGGGCAATTTGAGCGTGCCTCGCTTGCCAAGGTAGATAGACCCATAGATGTAACTCAGTGGTACGTGGTGGGCGTTGAACCCCCGAACCACGTGAGAGCGCCGAATCGACGCCCTAGACCACTGCGCTACCACAACTATTGTGTGGTGATCTATCATATCCATTAGTAGGAGTACTGACAACACAAACAGTGGTGTACTGCAATGGCAGCGCATCTCTTGTTGAGGCTACTGTCCCATGTGCGGCGGCACGCTAATCTCGGACCGCCACGTGCTCACCGCAGCCCACTGCGTCATCGACATGGGAGAGTTCTACTTCTGCGACGCACGCGAGCAGCTAGACTGGTGCGGACGGCTACTTCGAAATTAAAAAAATAATAATTCTACACTATGTGCCCCTGCTAGCTGACCCTATACAGGTACTCTATGTACATAGGTATAACCACAGTACACCCCATGGGTACGCTGCACTCGGAAAGAGAGACGGCTTTGCACTGAAAAAAAAAGATTCAGCAATATAATTTTAGGGATTCCTTTGAGTGACGTATAGTCCCCAGAAATCTTTTGGAACCCAAATCACGTGATAAACAGGTAATCCATAATCAATATTCAATAATCAGTAAAGAAAATACAATGTGACTTGTGACCTGCATAACGTATAACCTGAAACCTGTGTTCTCAGGACCCTGCAGTACCGAGAAAAGTACTCGAGCTATCGCTACTATTACGGTGCGCCCGACCTATGCGACAAGAAAGCGAAGTCGACTAAGGCCAAAGCGCTCAAAGTGGCCAACATCTACCGTTATGGACAGATGGATAAAGAAAGGTAAGATACAGTACGAGCGGTTTTGACCGTACCTGTTTGCAGTGAGCATATGAAGGAAAGATGACGAGTGTGTCAATTCATTGTATTTGTATGTTGCAGAGATATGCTTTGCGGCGGATTAGTTGAAGTACCTACTGTATAGAGAGATATTGTGCTGGTGTACCTATTAGGCAGGTGTACGTTCGTATGCTTTGGACCGTCAAATATTCTCCATTGCGAGGCGTTTACTCTTCCGCGCACTGAAATACTACTGAGATTCTCATTCCCCAAAAAAGACTGTTGTACGCCATTTGTCTAGTGTGCGAAGACTCGGCTGTCTCGGCGACATCGCAATCGCAGAATTGGAGACGCCCGTGACCAAAGCGCAATGGAGAAACCTAGAGGCCGTTCCCGCCTGTCTGGGAACCCGCCAGGACCGTCCTGCCGACGTCTTGTACGGAATGGGCTGGGGCAGATATCACGGTGCGATTTGCGTGCGTGCGTGCGTGCGTGCGTGTGTGCGTGCGTGCGTGCGTGCGTGCGTGCGTGCGTGCGTGCGTGCGTGCGTGCGTGCGTGCGTGCGTGCGTGCGCGCGTGCGTGCGTGCGTGCGTGCGTGCGTGCGTGCGTGCGTGCGTGCGTGCGTGCGCGCGTGCGTGCGTGCGTGCGTGCCGGTGCGTGCGTGCGTGCGTGCGCATATAGCTAGAGTGCGCATTTAGGAATGGAGGTGGACACAAGCGAGGACATGAAGAGAAACGAGCTCCGCTTCGCTCCACTCTCCTTCATGCCCTTCGAGGAGTGCAAAAACAAATTCAGTGACATCACCATGGAGAAAGTGTTCAACGTACGCGACAAACTCTGCATCCGAGAGAGAACGTGAGATTACAACACCGTAATCGATACTGAACTAGGCAAACTCTATACAGTATACAGTATGCAAATTTTACGCAGGAATAACGTGTGTCAAGGAGATAGTGGCAGCGGACTCATGCAGTACGACGAGACAGAGAAGAAGCACAAAGGCAAGAGTCCACTACCATAATCCATAAACTAAACCCCATGCAGACGGTTGAATGGGTCAATTTGGGGGGAAGTTTTAGGGGCCAGAAAGTGTTCTGTAGTAGCCCACCTACCAAAACGTAGGCTGCATACTGTGTGCATGCAAGGTGTCTAATTGGTCCTCCCCATTTAACCTCAACAGCAGCATGGCCCCCATCCTACGATTAGCCCCCTCCTCCGCGAGGCATTTTGTTTAATATCAATCCCCCCTTTAAAAATAGTCCTTTCCATAAATGAGTTTGAGTCACAGCCCCAAGAGCCCAATTTAAATATAAATTACGCTCCTACGCTCCAAATACAATAGTTGTAGCCCACGGAGGGGGAGGGTGTTAAACAAAGATTTTCCGATTCGTAATGACAAGCCCCGGTTTATTTCTTCGTCAAACTTTTGCTTAGATTTTCCCCACTTTTTCACTCAGTCTCAATTTTCTCAATTAATCTCCACAGTGTATATGTACCTATATTCCAGTGATGGGTGTGCTCTCGCGCGGCACGTCGTGTTCGGAGACGAAGAAGGACAACGTGGACGCGTTGACGGGCGGCTACTACACGGACGTGCGCATGTTCACCCGCTGGATCTGCCAGCAAACCGGCGTCTGCTATGACGGTTTTGGATTATTTTTAATTATTAAATTGATCTTTTTTTAATTGATCCTCAGTCGTGCTGGTGGCTATAAAGCATCGGCGCCCCGGACGGTTACCACCTTGAATGCCCTCCAGGGAGGGGAGGGGGTGATCATAGAAGGGCGCTTACTGTATTTCACAGTACGAAACGGAGCTGCAATGGTGCAATAGCACACACAACACAGCACGTTACCTACACTGACGAACGTATTTTCACGGGGAGGGGGACCGTATTCAAAGCATCAGAGCAACATTTTCAGAGCCTAACGAAGCCGACACAGACGAATAAGAAGACACAACAGAGGCTTACAATTTATCCATCGGAGGAGGTCTTCATTATGCTGACGATTGAGGCACAATTTGTGTTTTTTATATCATAGTGGTAATTCGGTGTTTCCAAAGTTTGGTCGTTGAGTGGCTAAAGTTGACGATGATGACCTTTTATAAACACGGTTTCATCGAGCTGAGCAGTTGATAATTCGCGTTGCAAGAGAACACGCAGTGATCCTTATGCGTTGCGCGATTTGTGAAGGTTGTAACTTCAGGTGCGTTATCGCTATATCTGCATGAAACAGGTGGTAAACTGTATGTTGATCGGTAATCCAGGTAACTAACTATTACCTACGCCATATATTGCACCTACCACCTTCTTCAAATGAAATGCCGAAGCGTAGTGCAATCGTAGTCAGACAATAAACTGTATTATACCGATGTAATGTCATGTATCTTCATCTCGTGTCATCATGTCTCAGATGTTTGTACTGAAACAAGACTGATGCAGACAAACCTAATTCAAGTCTTTCTCATATGAGCCATCGGCGAACGCAGTACTGCGCACATAGTCTGCGTATATAAGCTGAAGAGTCGGGCACTTGCATCCGTCTCAGTCTTCTCTCGATCGTTTGCTTGCCTTACCATTCGTGACTCGGGACACCATGTTTGGCAAAGCGTTTCTTGGACTGTCAACTACAGAGCTGCGGCGAGCCTCAATTTACGTTCACATTGTTGCGTCCATCTCCTCTTGGTATGCAATGCATGCTGGTACATGACAGACACAACTTGACTTGTGTTCTTCTCTCAATCAAACGATGTCGACTATCTCGAGCACTGCCAACCCCACGTCTGCGCGCTCTCCTCGACTTCGTGCTGCGCCTCTGTCCCAGGAGTCGCGGCCTGTGCTTCAGTACCCATTCTTTTCTTATCAACGGTTTATCGGACGCTCTCCGTGTCAGAGCAAACCGCATCAGTGGACCGGTGCCAGTCAACGAGTTGGAAACTTTTGACGACGCCGTCATACTTCCCTTCGTGAAGTCGCTGCTCCGAAAAATGTGCGGGCGGATCCCAGTCTTCGCCACCACGCCCCCCTTCCCAAGATTTGTCAGCGATGACGACATTACCGTGCACTTTCAGAAGTGTACGAAACTTTCAGAAATTTTTAGGTATATTTTGTTTGAGAATTTAAATTTTCAACCTCCCAAAGACGAGATGGTTGATCCCAGCGTTCAATCTTGTCGTAGACGTGGCTCTGCAGTGTGTGCATTCAAACTTTCGTGATCAAAAAGTGCATATACCCGTTTAATTACAGGTCGGACTCGCAAAGCACGAGCCAATCTCGCAACGTTCGTTCGCTGAGAACACTGCAGGTTCTGCTCATGG
Organism: Paralinhomoeus sp. GSCO2_6; assembly: GCA_030248085.1. Taxonomy (NCBI): domain Eukaryota; kingdom Metazoa; phylum Nematoda; class Chromadorea; order Monhysterida; family Linhomoeidae; genus Paralinhomoeus; species Paralinhomoeus sp. GSCO2_6. Next base: position 80,698 of record JASAMY010003801.1, read on the forward strand.
ACCGTCAGCACGAGAACGACAATCCCAATCGTCCGACCCTCTGGAGTTTGTTCCGAGGTTGGATGGCGTTGTTGACACGGTGTGTCCACTGCTTGTTACATTTGGCGCAAACGATCAGAATGTCTGCCGCCGACCGAAGCGCTCTTCATCGGCTGGGAACCGTATGTAGTTTCGACCGCGTTGCGAGTGGGCGAGCTCATCCGCAGCGACCTGGCCCTCACTGAGCTGCACCTGGCCCACGACGGGTGCAGCGTGCTCGCGCTGCAGCAGCTGGCCCGCACGCTGCGTCGCCTCCACGCTCTGCACGACCAGCGGTGCGTTAGAAATTTGTGCCCGATGAATGGTACGCGAGGCGTGGTAGAAGTAGGGAGCATACCTACGGTACATCCAAGAACAACATGCATACTACCACGGCCCATACCGCTGAAAACGCACCGTAGAATTTCGGAAAATTGTCACTTCATTCGTCAGGACAAGCAAATGCATTGAGCTCGCTGTAGAATGGGTCGGCCGCTGGACGGAGCTGCGATTGATGCACGTCGGTAGGGTGTCGTCATCGTTGCTTCTCTACGACCCTCTCGTCGAGTTGTCAGCTCAACAGGACCATGGTGAGTGGGTGATTCAGAAGGACTTGTCACTGAAAATTGACGCTTTTCCTACCGCCACCGCCCAGACAAGATTAATTTGGAAGAGGTCTGAGCCCAATCATAAGGGGGGGGGGGGGTGGTAGAGTCCGACCACCACATGAAAAATTCGGTTCAAGGTATGCGCTTAGCAGAGAGCATCGATTGGCCGTTCGACCGTGACCCACTGACCGCAAGCTACAGACGCTCGTCAGATCTAGACTGGATGTTGGGCACGCGATTGCCCTATGGCTGGCCCTTCACGGGCAACGTGAGGTCGGTTCTATCACTTGGGCGCGTGGCGTGCCCCAGCCTATCTCTACTCAGTGTGCAGAAAGCTGAGCAGCGTGGAGGAGCAGGAGACAGCGAGCGAGGAATTCTGGGCGCACTGGCACATTGCGGGCCGCTCGCTGAAGGAGGAGGTATGAGGCGCTGGATCGCTTGCTTCTCTCTCCCTTTGTGGCTCTCCCCAACAGCGTGAATGGCAAGGCGTCGCTTGGATTGTCAATGACAGACATGCCAGGTCCCCATTGATATGTTGTTTCGCTAGCTGTCCCTAGCAATATTGCGACACGTTGACACGACGTTGGCACTGTAAGTACATACATGTTGACGCTACACATGCGGTAATGCGGTTGTTGCTGAAATAATAAATGCGGATGCTGACCTGCCCCATGCACAGCCTGATAGTCAATTTGACGCACAGCCAAAATAGAACATGTACACTGCGCACAGCGCATTGTAAAATGAGCGAAAATATGCACCGAGTGCAACATTCCATTTACAACGGGATCAATGCCCCTAGCTCATGCATAATCAGCCTCTGAACCTATGAATTCTTTTCCGAATCAATTGATGGACCTCTGATGGGCGTTTGATACGTACACATTTTCTTCAATTGCCCACTCATGTTGGGTTGGTAGTAAATACTCTACATACCGTAGGTACCCATGGTTGCACACACGACACGAGATTCACAGAAGCGAGTATTTTTACTAGTAGCAAAGCGCCAGTCAGCAGGGAGCGTCAGACAACACGAGACAATCGGATCCTGGTCGGTTTTTGTCTGTGGCATGAAAAGCGACTTTGTACTTTTGGAGAAAGTGTACATGCGGTGCCCGAACTGACCTCGAGGACCGTGCGATGGGAATCGTACAGTAAGCTGAAGAGCAAGCCAAGGAGATCGGCGTAGGAGACTGCAGCCGTCGACTTTTGAAATAAGAACTGAAATGCTGAACACTAGTGCAGTCTAGTCAGATCGTTGAACAGTGCTGCGCTGTGCGTGACGTCTCATGTACATAGTTTTGTACTCGCAGGCGATTGATGCAGACACTCCTAACTTTTCAAGTCATCTTCTCATCGGAGCCATCGGCCAAGTCATCGAGTCGGAGCCCAAGTCATCGGCCATCGGAGCTACAACTTAGCTATAGGCAAGGTTGTGGCTGGCTAGAGCAGCTAGGTTGTGTGCGCTGAAAAGCCAGAAACTTATCGTACATCCGCCTTAGTCATCGTTTGCTTGTCTGTCCCTTTGTGGCTCGTATGTTTGGCATATCGACGCTTGTCAACAGCAGGGTTGAGCGCGTTCTTCTCCTCGTGGTATGCGCAGCAGGTTGTACAGCTTGAGTTGGCCTCTCCTCCCTTCCAAACGGTCTCTGCTGTCCACTCACTTGGTCCAGCAAAGTCGCCGCTCTCCCCCTCCCCCATCGCCCTCGGTCTATGCAGCGCCTTAGTTGGGGTTCTGGACGCAAACCTTGCAGTGAGTGAGTGAGAGAGCGTGCAACCGCGCTCCCTACCCTCCCGTCCTCTCCCAGCGTGCATGTTCTCCCTCCCTCCCTGGTCCCAGCCCTCCCCAGCCTGCCAGTGCACGACTGGATTGCGTTGCGAACGTCCGCAACGCGCGCCACGTTTTCCTTGTCAAGGGCGGATCTAGGAGGGGGCGAAAGGGGCGATCGCCCCCATAGCTGGGCGGATTGCGTGTGGGGCGGGCGGGTAGGCGAGGGGCGAAAGGTGGGTGGCAGGCGAGGGCGAAGGGCAAGTGGGTAGGCGAGGGGCGAAGGGTGGGCAGTAGGTGATGGGCGAAGGTCAAGCGCGAGCAGGCAGGCCAGGGAGGTTTAGCAGATGTCTTTGTTTCCTTTAGATTAACGCGCTACCCATACATGCAAATTTTTCCTGCGGCCCTGTCCTGTAGTGAGCGTACAGGTCACTCTTGGACTTGGGACTCCTTTTGGGGGCAGGATATAGGATTCCCTAACCAAAAAAATTTTGCCTGCGGCGCTGAGGTGAGCACGCCCTTGGGGGAAGTCAACCCTCAGTTCTTGGCGAACCTGGCCAACTGTGGCGAATCCAGGGAGGGTGGGGTGGGGAATTCTCCCTCCCAAAATCGAGAATCCAGGGCGAAGGGGGGAGGGCTGGGCCGTAGAAGAAGAAACGTGCCTAGCGAAACTACTTTTCCGCATAAAAATGCGTGTAGGTGGTCGAAAAGCGCAAAAATTTTCGTCTGCGGCGCCGATTTTATCTATTACTTGTCAATGATGACCGATTGTGTGCCCAAAACATCGACGAAATGACCCAGCATCTCTAAATATCAACAGGGTTCCCCCCTCCCCAAAAATTTCTGGATCCGCCACTGCTGGCCAACAGGCCAATTAAAATCGCTCCACAGTTAATTTTTTAAAGAAAGAAGGCATTGAGAGATGTAGAATTAGCAAAATTTTCGCCTGAGGCGCAGTTAATTTTGCACAAAGCGTTACAAAATTTGCATGACTTTCAGAGCGTACATGATGCCAAAAAGTTAAAAATTTTGCCTGCGGCGCCATTTGTGTGCATGCAACGCAAAAAATACGAATAAACTAATAGTCAAATTGTGGCTAGTTAGTTTTTTCACCCTCTTCGCAAAACAAATTCCTATTTCCCGAAATGTACCTACGCCGGTGCTGCTACCTACATATAGGTCTAATTGTGGCCGGTTCCACGAGGTAGGCTCGTTCGCCCCCCTAGCCGAAAATTTCTAGATCCCCCCCTGTTCCTTGTGACGACGACTGAAGCTTTCTCTAAAGGATTGCGGCAAGATGCGACGCGACTGCGGCAAGATGCGACGTGGACTGGCGACGCTGCCCACGAACGTGCTGGTCCGCAACGTCTTCTGGCGCCTGCGTCTCCGCGAGCAGGCGGAGGCGGCGCTCGTCTGCGCGCGCTGGGCGACGCTGCTGCGCGACGAGCGGAACGCGCCGCCGCTGAGCGACCTCACGACGCGCTTCCGCCTCCGCTGGCCGGCCTGCACCGACATAAAGGCTACTCCTCTCAGCTACGTGAGCGCCTAGTCTGGTGCAGGCCCCGCGCCACATTGCTCTTTCTGGCTTTGGGCTTCTGCCTCCTAGAATTTTGAATTGTGTCCGAGGCAGTAGGTCGACATTCATTGATAACGTCTTCTATTGAGCATCAGGCCCAATGGTTTAATTCAAAGTGCGTTTGTCAAATGGACCACTAAATTATCATGGGACCACTCAAATGCACTGGCGCCGTAATTATCAATGGAGTTACTTTCTGCGTTACGGCAAAACATTGCAGGTGCTCAACGCTTGTTGGGATCGCGTAATAATTTTGAAAAGAGCGAAAGGCAGAGGCCAAAATCCAGAGACAGCGCTTTGTGGCGCGGCCTAATGGGTCGCCAAAAGCGCGTTCGGTCGTTCCAGGAGTGCACGGTGACGACGGAGTCGGCGACCTCGGGCGCACGGGACGTGCTGCGCGTCCTCTGCCCTCTGCTCATCCGCAGTCGCTCCGCCTGTCCGGGGCTGCGGCGTCTGCGCGCGCTGCTCGACGCCGTGCTACGCCTCGGCGCCAGGACTCGCGGCCTAGGCTTTGGCACGGGCTCCAATCTGACCGCCTCATCGGACTATCAGTCGATGAGACCACAGCGAATCCCATATGAAAAGGCGCCACTCGACGAGTTGGAAGCCTTCGATGAAGCCGTCATACTGCCCTTCGTGGAGGCGTTGCTCCGAAAGATGTGGGGGCTTACACTGCATCCAGTATTCGCGTCATCATGGCCAGAGTATACCCACGCCAGATTTTTTTGTATTGTTGGCTACAGCCACGTATACGAAACTCACCTAAAAATGACTCAGTAAATTGCCAGCCCAGACGAGATGTTGAGTGACCCTTCCTTACAATCCTGCGGCGCTGTAGTCTACGTATTCAAATCGGCCCCAACAACAATTGTGGACCTGCGCTTGCAGGTCAAAAGGCACGAACCAATTCGGCAAGGTTCGTCCGCTGAGACGACTGCGGATTCAGCTCATGGACCGCCCGCAGGAGCAAGACAGGTCCAGCGTTCCCTCAGTCTGGAGTTTGTTCAGAGGTTGGCTGGCATTGTGCCGACGTCGTCACTCACTGCTCGTTGAAACGCGCTCGTGTAAACGATCAGGGTGTCTGCCGCCGACGGAGGCGTTATCGACCGCCTGGGACGAGCCTGGTGGCAGGACGTGGGCGAGGAAGGCAGGGGTACCGCCGCGCGTGGACGAGCTCGTCCACTGCGGCCTACCCCTCACTGAGCTGCACCTGCCCGACGACGCGTTCAGCGTGCGCACGCTGCAGCCGCTGGCCCGCACGCTGCGTCGCGTCCACGCGAGACAGCTGCTGATGTGGGAGACCCCGGAGAGGGACGAAGACTCGCCGCTAGCCCCTCTCGAGAGGCTAACGCATTTGTCGCTGGAGCAAGTCGGTCGGTTCCAGGGCGGCAGCGAGCTGCCGTCCGGTTTTGCAGTCCTCAGCCGCGTCTCGCCACGACTGCGCGCTCTGGTCATCCGACACGCCTTTGTCGAGCCCCTCGGTCTCACGCGTGATGAGGTCGAGGAGAGGCAACGCGAGACTAGCGGTGCGTTAAGGGTGAATCCCGCAGGTAGGACTGTGAAGTACTCACACGACTGATTTATATGCAATTCTCATGCCGGATGTGCCATGTTTAAAAGTAAATCTACAACTGTACCGCCAGATCATGAAGCTCTCTGCACCTGCAGAGCTAGTCGAGCGCTGGACGGAGCTGCGCTTGGTGCATGTCGGCAGCGTGGTATCATTGCTTCTGTACGAACCGCTGCCAGCTCCGCTGCGAACCGGTGCGAACGAACCGCTGCGGGACCACGGTGAGTGAGTGAGTGCCGTCAGATGGACACGTGACGCTGCTCTAATCGATTAGGGACCATCGATTGGCCGTTCGATCGGCACCGACTGACCACTTCCTACGGACATTCGTCTAATTTCGGGAGACTGGCGGAGTTGCGACTGCCGTCCGGCTGGCTCTTCACGGGGAACGTTAGGTACGTAATGAAAGTGCTGTCCACCGCTGGCTGTGCGTGACCTGTACTCTTTCAACGCCCTCTGCAGGACGCTAAGCAGCGTGAAGGATTGGCAGACGGCCAGCGAGGAATTCTGGGCGCCCTGGCAGTTTGCCGGCTGCTCGCTGCAGGAGAGCTGAGTCCAGAAGGGTCCAGCTACAAGAGGTGTCATCGACGCTGGCAATAGGGTTGCGGTGGTGGTGGTGGTGCATGCATACCGTGAACAGCATAATTAGCCGCCCCTTTGGTAACTAGCCCCAGTCATTCGACCGCAATGATACAAGTAGCTCCCAGGGGGCTAATTATGGTGTTTGCGGTATACTGACACGACTGATGATGATGATGACGATGGCAAACTCTGACCCACTGCATGCACAATTTGAAAAAAGCATGCCCTTGCGCAAGCACAGCGCATTCTACACCACTGCGCACTGGGCACTAGGGATGAGCATGGGCTGGGCCGGCCCGGCCCGGCTCAGCCCGGCCCATGGGCCGGGCTGGGCCGGAATTCCAGACCCATCCTGTGGGCTGGGCCGGGCCGGGGCTGCGTTTTGGAGGTGTGGGCCGGGCCGGACGTTCTTAGCCAGCCGACTTTGATAATTCGTTGTAGGTACGTTGCAATGCAATTCCTCCAGCGCCTGTATACACTTCCTGCAGTGGAGCGTTCGGCTGCACAGCCCAAGAAAATCTAATCTGTAGTTCCTGGAATCTGAAGTTCGTCACCGAGTGACGCGCTGAACTGCCTCTAGACGCAGCCGAGCAGACAACGGACTTGACGCAACGACGTAGTACTAGAAGGCTGGGTATCTGGCGCTAGCCCCAGCTTCACGTGCATCGTGAGCGAGGTTCTCGTGACGACTTCCAGCTCGGCGCCCTCCAAGCGCCGCTTTTCCATCACTGGCACGATGGCCATACAGCACAGCGTGCACGGGTAGCGTTGTATTCTGGCATGGCTGTTTTGTATGCGGTTAATTGTGATTGACAAACACTTGTCATGAGGCCAAAGAATGGTTGTGACCTGTGAGCTGCAAAGCCAGAGCGCCATTCCCTGTGTACATAGTACATACCTATATATACATATGTAGTGAAAGAACGCAAACTGGCATACCCACAATATAGAACGCATTTTATAAAGTGGTATTCAACACAGTACTTATTTCATGGGCCGGGCCGGGCCGGGCCTGCAAATTGAGCAGTATGATGGGCCGGGCCGGGCCGGGCCTGGGCCTGGTTTTTGACGCGTGGGCTGGGCCGGGATGGGCCGGGCAGGGCCGAGATCTTCAGGTACATGCTCATCCCTACTGGGCACACCCTAAATTCTCCAATAGTACACCGGGTACCATACCATTGTTTCCACCCTCTGCTGCCCAGGGAAGCTCTTGCAAAGGAGGGAACTATAGTTCAACTTCAATATCTTATTTGCGAAAGCAAAGTTTGCAGCCAAAATTCAAAATGTTCTGCTATGTGTTCTTTTTTCTCAATTTTGGTTTATTTACCGTGTACTTTGTTTTTTTTTGCTAGAGCCTTACAAGCGTTGGAGAGGAGCCATTGCATTGGATAGGGGGTAACATTTAATTTAAAAAAAGTATTTTAAACTGAAAATTTTTTTTAATTTATAAAAAAAACTTTGTTAGAATCGTCCAATAAGTGGTCAAAAATATTCAAAAACGACTGTTTTAGTGCGTTTAAACGCTATACACCTACTTATTAGCAGCCTGAATGAGCTAAATCACCATAATTAGCACTATTGGAGGTGTCCTGGAGGCTGTCAAACCAAGTCTGGATAGTCATAGTTGTGGTCCGACTCAATAAAGAAACCTATCAATAGTAAAAAGTTGATAAAAATGCACTTTATAAGGCTTTTAAAGCCTTAGTTCGCAGTTATTGACGCTCTACTAGGCTTAAAACACCTTCTGCAACATTGATTTGACGTCCAAAACGGTCTCTGAGAACATTTAATAACAAAACTTTAAAAAAAAAATTAATTAAAAAAAATAATAAAACATTTTTTTTTACCCAAGCCTGGGGGCACTATTGAAGGATTTACGGTATTGGTGCAAATTCCTCGGCACAATGATGCATACACCTTTTCGTTCTAATTGCTCACTTGTTGGTTGTACCTATGCAAGGGCGTGTATGTATAGTTGCTGTGTGCGCATCCACGCCACGACACACACAAAGATGGAGTACTTTCAGTTGCAGTAAAGCGCCAGTCAGGTCAAACAACACGAGACAGTTGGATCGCATCAACAAGACATCATTTGTTGTTGCTTTGCTTTCAAGTTTCGCAGCTACCGTAGTTTTTCATCTTCACGCTGACAATTCCACTGGATTCTTGCACGCAATTGCTGTTCCTGTCGAACCATCTGTACGACCGTGTGAATATGAATTGTAGCCGCCACAGCTGATTCGACACCATTTGCAGGTTGTGCAGCGCTAAATATTTTGCATGCAAGTAGAGTAAACTGTCCAATTTTTTTGTCAATTAAGCATGCAAAAAACACTTGCACTGAATTGCATTCACCGGAACGTGTCAGTTTATCAAAAAGTAGAGTCGTTATCGTGTTTGCGAAACGTTGGATGGTGACACCTATGTATGAGTGATTTGATTGTAGCTCGAAGAAAAGTGCAAGCTTACTGTAGTACCTCAACCTTAGTTTGAATTTGTTAATGTGACTGTCAACAAGAACTGCATTTTCATAACCAGTGTTACAATGTGTCATAATACAGGTCAGGTCGGCGTGGATTTCACAGGTTCCGACTTCTAAAGCATCAACCTCAGCATGTGCAGCGCACCGACTTCTTTTAACTTTACCTTTAGCAATAGTTTTTGGCGCTTGGTGCACTTTTACCTTTCTGATTTTGTTCACCATAAACAGTCAAATCCAAGGAACAAACCAGGAGTTTTCGTCGATTGCAGCGCCATCGCTTCGGCGGTCTTTGCGCTGGGCGCTGCTGCACTGCGCCTTTTGGATGGGTCGTTTTCACCGCACATTGCACGCTCGTGCGAATACGCACACACGCTGTAGACACTCTGCGCTGTAAAGGCCAGTAAAAGGGCACACACCAAAGCACAGTGACGTGCGGCTGTGTTGAGCGCAATGCCACTGAGCACACGCGCTATCTGAAGGCAAGAACTAGTCGAGACGAAGAGAAGCGATACGCAGAGTCAACATGCGCTGAAAACAGCTCGTGTGGTTTGCAGCGGACCTCACTTTGCTGGCTTGCACTTTTTAGTTTTCCAGGAAGAGCCGTTAAGATTGAGAATACCTTCTACTTGTACAGGTCAGGGTAAGATGGTTGGTGTCTTGGCGTGTACCGGTAAATGCCACGACCCTCGGGTTAGAAACGAACCCTGCCCCAAACGCACTGCAAATGACTGGCTCATTCGCGTGAATGTTTGGGGAAATACCGCACTTATAGCAGCTGCAGTGCCTACAGGCAAACCGTCGAATTAGCCCCCCTCTCAATTAGGCCCGTTTCTACGGCTCGAATCAAAAATTAGTCGCTGGTCGCGTGTTTTCGGTAGTTGATCGGTCAACGTAGTTGCACAACAACCAAAACATTATTATACTCGTTCTAAAGTGGAAACGCTACTCGTGGAAAGTCATGTTGCGATGACGCATGCGCGCGCCCCCCACTCATTCTGTCCGCATACATTTCGCAGTTTACACGCCACGGCAATGTTTACTGCGTCCCGTTGCGATAGAGGGTGTGTGTGTGTGTCTCACGCGCGCTTCTATTGTACCCGGCGGCATAAACAGAGCAAACAATGCCAACACGCACGCAAGAGCTTATGATCGCCCACACCAGTCACAGACGCAACGCAGTCTGATGGTAGATATTGATAACGTTGTGAAACGCAACGATCGTTTGGTCCGGTTTACAAAATGGGGAGTGGAATGGCGGCGTCAATCGCTACTATGGTCTTGATCTGGACTTTTACAATGGACAATTGGGCAAACGGTTGGTGAAATTGCGAGCATTCAATAAACTAAAAATGGTATGTGTGAAGACGCAATCAACAAATGGTGATCAATTCAGGCATTAAATGCTATTACGGAACGTCGAATGCGCTGCTGACGACGACGTCCTGTTCAGGCAGATGTGTGCGACACTTCTGTCGGCCAAGTGCGTGCGCGCGTGCGCGCGTGCGTGCGTGCGTGCGTGCCTGCGCACGTGCGTGCGTGCGTGCGTGCGTGCGTGCGTGCGTGCGTGCGTGCGTGCGTGCGTGCGTGCGTGCGTGCGTGCGCTCGTGCGTGCGTGCGTGCGTGCGTGCGTGCGTGCGTGCGTGCGTGCGTGCGTGCGTGCGTGCGTGCGTGCGTGCGTGCGTGCGTGCGTGCGTGCGTGCGTGCGTGCCTGCGAACGTGCGTGCGTGCGTGCGTGCGTGCGTGCGTGCGTGCGTGCGTGCGTGCGTGCGTGCGTGCGTGCGTGCGTGCGTGCGTGCGTGCGTGCGTGCGTGCGTGCGTGCGTGCGTGCGTGCGTGCGTGCGTAACCCTCTTGCAATGTCCTCCTGTCACACTGATAACGACTCAGTGCATGCACTTTATGCAAATGCAACAAAGCCTGGTGCCTACCTATGTAATATCGTTTTCAGGACGACAGTTTAGCTACTTCTGCACGACGGGTTTTCTGACGTGTCAAGACTTGGATTTGGGATCGTGCGGCCTCTACACCGCCGAGCCTAAGAACTGCTTCGTTTGTGACCATGACCTGTGCAACTTGGCGGTGTGACCGAAAATGGTGTGCAAGGCTGCAAGAACATGTGCTACATAAACGTGCAGTGCGTAGCGTGGCGTCCCATTTCAGAAATGTAGTACAGTAACTTCAATTTCAATTGTATAAAGTCGTCATCATTCTGGATGTTTAACGCCCAGGCTGGCAAGGCTCTTTAGAAGCAACCAGCCTTTAAGATTTAGATGAAATTGACAAAATTGTTGGTTATTTCCACCAGGGAAGCGCATTAAATATTTACTCTGTGTGCCTGGTTTTGTGACTTTTGTCGTTTTCCAACACCACAGCTCATGCAGAGGAACAAGTATCTGGAGTGCAGTTTGCATTGTACATACTATGTGGGTATGGTACCACACTGACACTGACGACACTGAGACTGCAAATGTGTCAAGGTAAAATGGACTTCTATAAACGTTCCAACTACAGTACTTACCGTAAATCCTCCAATAGAAGCCCCCCCTCCAATAGTGCCTCCCCCTCCAATAGTGCCCCCGGGTATGGCAAGGTTGAAATAATAGACCCCCCCCCTCCAATAGTGCCCCCGGGGGTAAGGGGTATGTTGTGCCATGTGCCTTTTATGGGCAAAAATATAGTGGTAGGTACATTTACATCGTGTATACACACTACTGCTAACCAATAATAGTACGTTTCAGCAACTATTCACGGTAAATCAACCATTAAATGTGGCAAAAGTGATCAAAATCACCGAAAAATCGGCAATTTTGACAGCGAAACTAGCATTACCATTCAAAATTTTTAGTTTGAAATAATAGAAGCCCCCCCTCCAATAGTGCCCCCCGGGTAAGGAGAGGTTTAAAAAATAGTGCCCCGGGGGCACTATTGGAGGATTTACGGTATTCCTTCTTCATCTTTTTAAAGTTAATTGGTCCAAGTTTTCGAGCTGTTCAGTTGTTCATGAATGTACTGTGGCGTTGTCAAGACGTAGTGTTTAGTGCCGTGTCAATGCTACACTACAACCAGGGCCCGTATGCTGACAAAAAAATTAGAGCGCTCTAACTTTAATTAAAGTGGGTTAGGACGATACGCCACTCGCCCGAAAATTTCATTTTTCTGCATGCTCATTTTCTGTCGTCGACTCGAGGAAAGCGCTGAAAAATGGAGAAATCGTCGTCGAAAGACAGGAGCAGCAGCGGCGGAAGCGGCAGGTGCAGCAGCAGAACGCCTCTGCGGGGTTATTCTCGACAACTTACTGGCGATCAAGGGCTGTTCCTCTTTGGATCCCGCATGGGAAGCTGTCGTCAGTCGGTTCAACGTCGAAATCGCGTCGCGTCTGACCGGCGCTATTCTCTGGACGAGTGCAAGCGGAACTGGAGGTAAAGGCAGCACCGAGCCAGAAGAATGGTTTTGAGTGGGAGGTGTGTCATCAATTTTAAGCTTAAGCGCCTCGTTTTATTGCCGAACTTTGGACGTTTCGTAACCTATTGCGACGTAGGAAAAGCGAGAAGAAGCTGGTGGAGCGCCGCCGACTCGCATGGATGGCGCCGAGTTGCGTATGGCCGAGAAACTCGGAAACTCCGTCAACTTCAGCGGCCTCGACGGCTGCGTCGGCGTCGTCACCACCGGCAGTCGGCGCGTCGACAGCGACGCACAGGCTGCTCTCTCTCTACTGCGTCGGCCGCCGCACGGACGACTTCCTCGACGACTCGGTACTGCTAGCTGTCCTGTTTGATTTGTTTGTGAAAAGGTTGGGGGGGGGGGGCGGGGAATGAAGTGAGGGCCCACAAAAATTGGGCCAGAGGGAGGGTAAAATCGACAATTTTTCGAAGAGGGGTGTGGCCGAGTGGATTGACGTACAAATCGCGAGTTTTGGGATGGATTTTTGTTCGTAACATATTTGGTGCAGCACCAAAAGCACAACTTGTGTCGCTTTTACGCTAAAAAATTTAGCTATGGGAAATAGGGGGGGGGGGGTTAGGTGCGAAATTATTTTGGGATAGGCCGGGTCTGCCAGGGGAGGGGGATTCCCCCCTCCCAGCGGCGCAGGTGGGATTTCTGCACTGACAGCTCCAAGATTTTCTGACGGGGTGGGTGGGGTGTTTACATGTCCCGCATAAATTTTAATAGATAGGAAGCAATCGTTTTTCACGTTTTGGCCGGGTTTTGGCTCACAATAACACGCCGCAGACGAGAATGTTTCGTTCTCTTCTCTTCGTTTGTCTATGCGTTTGTTGTCCAAAATTAGGCGAAACTAGCTCTTGCTCCCCCCTCCCTATACATGGTGCGTTAATCAGCGGGTAAAAATCCGCCCGCGGCGAACCCCCTGCCAGGGCTACAACAACGGCCCCCCCCCTCTTCCACCATGCCTGCCTTCCACCATGTATATCTGCCACCCCCCCCCCCCCGCAGGGGGGGGGGGGGGTCCCCCTGGATCCGGCAGTGTATGTCCGGAACAGGTGCTCGGGGGGGGGGGGTGTGGGGGTGTGAAACCTTTCGGCGGTGACCGCTAATCCAGCAACATTTGAACCACTGAACCCCTCCCTGATCGAGTGTATCAATATTCTCTGTTGTAGGGCGATGCGAGTCGTTGTGGTGTGGGACGCAGCTGGGGGTGGGCGGCGACACGACATGCGCTACTGTGGCAGCCGTCCCGCAGCACAAGGCCTGCGTTCTACGTCTACGTCTACCGCTTTGGAGTGACGGCAACGAGAACGCGTTTCCACTGTTCCAATTTTCGCCTTTGAATGACTGCAAGAGACGAGTTTCTATGTGCGACTATCGATCACCTTTCGAACGTGATTTGGGCTTGCTACTGTTTGTGGTTGTGAATGCTTGTCGAGATGTTTGTGAAATGACACCTCACAACTACCATGCTCATGCGTCTAAACATGCACTTACATTCGACCAAGGGGAGGGGAAGTGGGGGAGGGAGGGGACTGTCCCATACGCACATGTTTCTTCAACATCTCACTCAAAAATACTCAACAATTACTCTACATCTGTGACCCGTGAGATAGATTGTCTCGTGGTCAAAATGAACCGCTGGCACAGTTCCTCATCAGTCAGTTTTTGTTTATTTCTCTAAATTCTTTCGCTTTGCAGCCATAGAATGATGACAACCAACAAATTTCAAAGATGTGTTTCAAGTGTGCAAACAATTCTAGCGCAATCAGCACATTAGAGTGGGTAGGAGCACTCTAATTTTATGCGTGTGTGCCACTCTAATTCAAGTGCGTCGCTCTACTCTAATTCGAGAGGCTCACTCTAATTTTAATTCAAGTACCATATACCACTCTAATTCTTACGTGCTGAAGGATACAAGTGGCGTATCGTTTGCCAACCCCGATTGAATTAGAGCGCTCTAATTTAATTCGAGTACCAATTGTTGTCAGCATACGGGCCCAGTGCGCAAAAACGCTGGTGCCAGTGTATCTGAAGATTTCAGGAAACATCAGTAACAATTGTTCTTGCATCTTGTTCTTGAATGGTGTTGTGGTGACTGTGAGTGGGTCCACTCCATACCGTAAATCCTCCAATACCCCCCTCCAATAGTGCCCCCCTCCAAAAGTGCCCCCGGTGGTAAGGGGTATGTTGTGCCATGTGCCTTTTATGGGCAATATTATAGTGGTAGGTACAGTTAGATCGTGTATACACGCTACTACTAACCAATATAGTACGTTTCAGCAACTATTAACGGTAAATCAATTATTAAATGTGGCAAAAGTGATCAGAATCACCAAAAAATCGGCAATTATGACAGCGAAACTAGCATTACCATTCAAAATTTTTTGGTTGAAATAATAGAAGCCCCACCCTCCAATAGTGCCCCCACCCCTCCACTAAAGGGCCCCGGGGAAGGAGAGGTTGAAAAATAGTGCTCGGGGGCACTATTGGAGGATTTACGGTACCTATGTACCATGGGTTCCACACCTGCAACCGGGTTACAGGTTACAGACCGGTTACTTTCAAAAACTGTAAATTTATCACGTCTTGAAAATTACAACCAAAACAAAACGGATTGAGGAACGACGACAAAGTAAGCTGTACACCGCTTTTCGGTAGAATCATGTGCAGTTTTCTTGCCCATTCCAAGTGCTGCAACTTCCTCTTCTCCGCGTTTCGATATTAGCAAGCCCCCTTCCTCCCCACCGCCCCCTGGCCCCCGCGTCTAGATATTCCAATATACACATAAAAGGGGCGTTAACTAAAACACACGACCACCACGACCACCACGACCACCACGACCACCACGACCACCACGACCACTGCGTATTTATTATTGTTTCATACTGTAGTGCTGTTGTTTAACTTTTTTAAATCATAATGGCGCAGTTTAATTTGTTTCTCGATAAAGTGCTGTTTCTTGTGTGGCACAGACTATGTAGGCACCGTTAAATGCATTATTACTAAATGATCAATTAAATGCAAAATTTACTAATAGATCGAGTGGAGCGCGTCAATTTCATTTTTATTGAGGAGGGGAGGGGTATTGCAACTCGCAATATGGGTAGGGAGGGGAGGACCGCGTGTCCCACGCGTATGTAGACACTGAATCAGTGTCTATTGAATTTACAGGGGTGTCTACATACCCTGAATTTACAGGCGCACGCGCGTCTGCATTGGCTTCTTGTCGACTGCTCCTCACAACCATCATCACCAGTCACCAACATCATCGGAAAGCATCACGCGACAAACGAGACTCCGTTAATGGGGGCAACAAACGAGATTCACTCAACGAGATTCCAGTCCAGCCTCAGCAAATTGCAACAATTGCTAGATTCCAAACTGAGATTTAAAGTGAAGGCGGTGTTTCTCTCGAGTCAAGGCACTGGCAGCGTCCGAGAACCGCACCATCTTGCGCCCAAAGCACGGTGCATAGCGCCTCACGATGCAACTAAATGATGACACGATTTCCCTCGTATCTCACTTTGTTTTTCTGATTACATTTGTAAATCGCCTCATTTGTTTCATTAGCCGGTATGACAAAAATGCCCAAAGCAACCTGTAGCGCAAGTGAAGGGCGCAGTCCTCCTTGGCCTTCGTCCAATGCTGCTGACCATCGGGCGTCTTGTAGGGATGTCGCTCTTTGTGGACGACAATCAAGTCGAACGAGGCGACGTCGTTCCACGAGATGCGGCCCTAAAAGGACCGAATCGAGCATGAAGCCAATACATTAGGACTGTAACCTCGCACACCTCGCAGCCCCAGCATTTCTTGTCACCGTTTCTGGGGACTTTCTTTCGGCAAAAGAACTGCTCGAGACTTTCGACAGTGAAGGGCTCGTCGACGTCCATGTGCCGGTGCAGAGCAGGGGCAGTGGGCCAGTCAGGGATCCTTCGCAAGTCTTCCGCCGATGGCGCCGTCAGACCGCAACCGCAGAGGCACTCGAAGGGTACGTCGCTCGCACCAAACAGGAATGAACAACCGTAGCCTGATACAGAGTCTTGCCAACTTCCGACCAGGTTGTCAAAAACTTGCCAAACACAACGCCGCGCACTCCGTCCGCGCGGCGAGCATCCAGCCGCTTCGCTGGAGGGCTACGGAGCAGAGAGTTTTCATCATTCGCGGCGTTTACTTCATTCCCTTCCGACATTCTCGAGACAAAAGCCGCACAATAACTGAAAAGGATAAAACGCCAAAATCTCCTTTCAGCGTGCGTTTAAAAATGCGCGTTTACCGTTTCTGGCATTTTGGTCGTGGTGGTCGTGGTGGTCGTGGTGGTCGTGTGTTTTAGTTAACGCCAGAAAAGGTCCAGCAGAGGGAATACCCGATCCATGTGAACCGTGTGCACCATGTGAACCATGTGAACGAGAGCTTCGTTATTTCGGTGCGACACTTTTTTTTCTGTCTCTCCGTCGAAGGCTTTTAGAAACAATATTAATTTTGTTTATTTGGAATGTTTGCGTCTGTTTTTTTTTATTTATGTCACTTCCATGTTATAAAGTTTTTATTATTTATGTTGTTTTTATTGTTTCAATGTTTGCGTTTCAGGTCTGCTTTTACTGAACTGCTTATTATTCCAGCTTGATGTCGTCTGTTGTATTTGTGGCGCAGCACTTGTGTAGTAAACAGAGTCGCAACAAACCATTTCACAAAACTCACAAAAAAAGTCACGAGCGAGCAAAAATCAACCAGAGCGACTAGGGCAACAGTTCAAAACAGACCCGCCCACCCCCAACTAGTGCGCGCATCTCACAGCAAATTATGCCGCAGCAAACCCGCATCGAAATGACAAGTTGACACAAAGAGATCCTATTTGTTACGATCCCATCCCTGATCTATTTACGCAGATTCGCAGATCGCATCACTTTTCGCCTAAAGAAAAACACCAAAGTTGGCGCGGATTTTTTCGCTGTGCGACAGCTCCACTTTGCCGCTGACTGCGGACGAGTCGAGCAGCCGACTCATGAAGTAGGGATAGCGCGCGACCACGCAGCTGTAACGACAGTGCAGCACCATGTCGCGCGTTTGGGACGTGGAGTGGCGCTTCTCGGGGGGAATATAGAAGCGCTCGCGGTGCACCACCACGAGATCTTCTGGCGGAAGCGTTGTCGCTGGCAACTCAATCTGAACTATCGTGGTATCAAGCACACATTTTGGTTAACAATTTCTACATTCTGGACATGTACTGTCCTCCCCCGTCCACTTTTGGCTCCGCTCCACCTTGAAGGGCCAATTACCCCCCCCCCCTAATCGAGTCATTTCTCAGTAGTCAGAGTATCAGCACCTTGCACGCCACGCACTCCTTGTGCTTGTGGCCCAGTTGACGCCATTCGGCAAGGAGGTAGAAGCGAAACTTCTCTCCATTGTGAAACGGTTCCGAGAACACCATTGGCTGAGGAGAGCGGATTCGCTCGAGCTGCTCTCGGGTCGGCAAGTCTAGCGAACCAGCTTTTGGTAGCGGAACCTACAAACGTACGTGACCCGGCAGCGGTGCAGTCCATAAGACAACGGAAATTTAAAAGTGCCGCCATTACGGTGTTGGTCAGTGCCGGGTGAGGAATGCAGCGCAGCACGGCAGTCGTCTTGGTGTTGTTCGCGCCTCCATGCCGACGTTGCTGACCCTTCTCGCCCGCCGCGCGTTGCGTGGCCACACGGAAGTGGCCGTGTCGACCGTCCTGGTGCCAGCGATCCACTGTCGACGTCAAGTACGTCTCCAGACGGCGGTTGACGTGCGCAACCACGAGCGCGTGCGCGCAGACGAATTTGTTGGCGGGCAGGTGACGGCAGCGCCCACATTCCAACGTGAACGCCTCCTTTTCGACGACGCGCACCGTGACGCGGTGCTCGCCATCCAGCACGTGCCAGATGGGCGTGTCCGAGTTGGGATGCTCCAAGACGCTCGTGATGTCGTCCTCGTACACCTGCGCCCACTCCGATGCTTGATCCAGCACCTCGGCGAAAACGGCGTCGTTCATCAGACCTATGTGTTGTGCGTGCTGTATGTGGGTTTCCCTAAAGGGGAGAAAGAAAAGAATGGGAAAATGGTCTTAGGTATTTGGCTAACCCCTTTAGAGATATGCGAGACGGAAAGACAAGAGAAAAAATGTCGCACCGAAATAACGGAGCTCTCGTTCACATGGTTCACATGGTTCACATGGTGCACATGGTTCACATGGATCGGGTATTCCCCCAGCAGAGCACTTACTGTTTTTAACCGGGAATTCCCGATCCATATGCACCATATGCACCATATGCACGGGGCCTTTGTTATTTCGATGCGACATTTTTCTCTCTTGTCTCTCCGTCTCGCATATCTCTAAACCGGGGGGGGGGTCATCGGGTGACCGAAGGCAACCGCCACTTTTATCTGTCTGTCCGTGCGCGTGTGCACGTGCGTGCGCGTGCGCGTGTACGTGCATGTGCGCGTGCACGTGGGCATGCGCGTGTGAGCGTGCGTGCGCGTGTGCAAGTGCATGTGGGTGTGCGTGCACGTATGCGCGCGTGCACGTGCCTTTGTGTGCGCGCATGTCTGTGCATGTGCGGGTGCGCGTGTACGTGCATGTGTGCGTGTGCGTGCACGCGTGCGCGCGCGTTCATGCGCCTGTGCGCGCGCGCGTGCGCGTGTGCTGCCTAAGCCTGAGCAAAGCCTAAGCCTGAGCGAAGCCTAAGCCTAAGCAAAAGCCTAAGCCTAAGCGAAAGCCTAAGCCTAAGGTCATCCTAAGCCTAACCCTAAGCCTAAGCAAAAACTTAATATAAACAAAAAATTAATGTCGCATCTAAAAGCTGTAATGGAGAGACAAGAGAAAACATGTCGCACCGCAATAACGAAGGCCCCGTGCATATGGTGCATATGGTGCATATGGTGGGCAATTTCTAAAATATGCAACAGATGCAACAGATGCAACAGGTGCAACAGATCACTGTTCCCGCTTCCAGTTAGCGAGGGGGGTGGGGTGGGGGTGGGGGAGGAGTGGGGCTGGGGAGCGGTGGGAGTGGGGGTGGGGGAGGGGTGGGAGTGGGGGAAGGGTTGGAGTGGGGGCGGGTTCGCTCCAAAAAAGGTGGTTCGTCAAGTCACCTGCCTCGCCTCGTACTGCTTAGGTTTAGTCCTTGCTTAGGCTTAAGCTTCAGAATTGGAATTAGGGGGCTTCAGAATTGGGGAGGGGGTGGCGGCGCACCCAAAAAAGTGGGGTGGGGGTATTCATGTTGGTTAAAACATTTTGTGGATTGTGTGGAATATCTTCTTGAGCTGGCGCCAAACCCGCCACCATGGTCTCGAGCCCCCATTTTGAGAGCCTCTCATGGAGGCGTGGTCATGGCAAAAAAACTGAACAGTAATCCCCCACCCCTCCACACGTACGATCATGTTGTAAATCACACGCTACCTCGCGAACGCACGCAGTGTGTGCCAGGCGGAGGGTGGGACGACATCGATCCATTGGTCGACGGCCGACCAGTAGACGACGCTGGGCCTCCCGTCGCCAGCGTAGGCGCTCTGCGCCGACTTCAAAATCTCCGCCATGTGAGGAAGGGGGGGGGGTGCAGACTCAAAAAGACCACAGAATGAAAATTGTTCAACAAAATTGCGTATGTACTTTTTTTGGTCAACTACGGATTAAAACGAGGTCGAAATTATGTTACATTAGGTGTTTGGTCATATAACACGTGAACGAAAGCAAAAACAACCCTATTTAATTCATAGGTATGTATCTGCAAGGGGGACGGGTGGGTTTAGCGGAGACGCCCACTTGAAAAAACCCCACCTTCCCCGTTCTGTCAACGAGCCACAAAAATGATAGAGTAATTAATGCTGGTGAGTTGGTGCACAATGAAGCACGGGAATTTACCCCAAAATTCTTTCCCATTTAACAGTTTCGCGACACGTCAACAAACGTAGCAATGCAACGAAGAGAAGGAAATGATTTGGTGCAGAATTTGCCCTTTCAGCCCCCCCCCCTCACAAATTTCCTATCCCGGACATTTTACTCGAAATGGCTCTAGACCCCTCCACCCTCTCGATTCAACACCCCCCCCCCACGGTCAAAGCCAGGGGGATGGCTGGGTATCGAGGGGAGGAGAGGGTCTCCCGCCATCCCGCCAGGATCGGAAATTTTGGAGAGGGGGGGGGGGTCGAAGTGGAAAGTTTCGCGCCAGAATAGCGCGTAAATCGGTGCTTTTTGGTCCAGAATGTGTCAAAACAACGCCTAAAGAGCACTTTTTAAGCGGTTTTGGGTCACGCTACACTGAAAAAGGACACAAAAACACGCATATTCACCCAATTTTTCGATAATGAGAGAGGGTCTCCTGCAAGGTATCAGGGATGGCGATGGCCAGTGGGGGGGGGGGGCCTCCCGCAATAAAAGCGGGATGGCTATAGCCAGTGGGGGTACCCCCCCCCCCCCCACCCCCTTACACCCCCGGAGCCCACCTATGGCTTGAGAGACCCAACCTACTGACAGAAACGAGAGCATACTCATTCAACAGAGAACTAGCCAATCTCTCAAGTGTGGCTGGCCTATACTGCAGGAGTCCTCCTCCATTTTTATGGCTACTTAATTTTTATTATTTTCAGACTTTTAGTTCAAGGAATTCTCGCAACCTTTCGGGAACTTTAGATTTAGATTTTGCTCACTTACCTTTTATATGCTACACACCTATGCAAACCCCCCACGTCCCCAACCCAAAAGGTTTTCCTGTCCCTCGACCAGGGCCGATTTGCTTGGGTACATGTATTTTCTGGTCATAAATCATTGAAATAAGGACACCCCTTCTGCTGCCGTCGAAACGTCGCCTTCACCGGCTCGGTTCACGGTCCGTTTCTCTGGGGAAGGACGTTGGTCTTGTCGCTTCTTTCACGGGCTTTTGACGGGCGTCGACTCCGCCAAAGGAGAAGGAGGGCCGTCGACGTCGAACCGCGAGGAGGCAGCTGCATACGCGACGGTTTCTTCTCTGCCAACAGTGGCAATATTGCCGTCGTCACCACCCGCCCCACCCCCCTCGCTAACTGGAAGCGGGAACAGTGATCTGTTGCACCTGTTGCATCTGTTGCATCTGTTGCATATTTTAGAAATTGCCCATATGGTGCATATGGATCGGTTATTACCTTTTAACCCGAAGCAGCGAAATTCAACAGCCTAATATGTCTTCGCACACGCGCACCATTCCGGTTCAACTGCAGCGGAAGACGTCCGTTGAGGACATCAATGAGAAAATCATTGGCATGCTCGACGAAATCGAACGCAGGGTGCGTTTTGTCGAACTAAAGTCGACATTGATGACAAATATATATATACAACAACATGCCAACAAAACAGTGCAGGTGGAGACGTTGCGCGAGACGGCGTCACTGATGGAACAGGAGAGGGAGAGCCTCGTCGACATGCTCAACACCGTCAACATCAACAAGGACATGCTACGCATGGGCGTCGGTACGTCGCGAACTCTTGACCCCCCCTTTCGAAATTAACCCCCCCCCCCCCACAAGCCCGGGATAAGAAATTCCGGGGAGGAGGAGATGCCTAGATTGGAGAACTATCGTGTAAGTAGGTAGTCTTTTGGTCTGAATGGGGTTGGAATTGTGCAATAACGTCGTTTTGGTGGTAAAACGCACTTTTATCAATCTGGACCGAATTTTGGTTAGGGGGTTCTGAAGTTATCCCCGAAAATATCGATTGGTCCATTACGCACACTTGTAAGTACATGCAAATTGAGGCGAAAAGGAGGACGTTGAGGCGACGCTGAACCGGCTGCTGTCTCGCTGTCGCACAGTCGAAGTTCAGGTGCGTGGTGTCAGTTTTTGTACTGATTTTATTGATTTTTAATTTTTTTCCCGCTATTTTTTTTAATGTTTTCACATGTGCGGCTTGCATGCGTCAATGGTTGTGCTTCCAGAGTTGCATGCAGCAATAGATTTTTAAAAAATTTGAGTGAATTTTTTTTTTGTGAATTTGAGTGAAACGAGCATCTTTGTTCAAGAACGCGTTGAAATGACAAAACAACTGTTGCACTCACACTGTCTAGGCAGTGGATCTGTTTTGTTGCATTAGTATGCTGCAGAAGAATGAGATCAATTAAGCGTGCGTGCCTGCGTCTGTGCGTGCGTGCGTGTGCTTAACCATGAAAAGAGGGTTTAGCGATGTATGTTGTTGAATGAATGGTAAAACATCTAGAAAATTTGGTGTGCATCTGTTGAAAGAAAAGCTGAAAAGCATAGAATTACTTGAAGTATCTTTCATTGCTTCCTGTTCTGGATAGCTTCTTTTCATGGGCCTGACTTCTGTTTGTTTTGTTGCTGTTTAGAAGAAAACGATTCTAGTTCTTCTCTACCTTGTATAAATGTTTCATTCTATTCTTTAAAATGATTTTTCGCTTGTTGTGTGAGTGCTCCAAACCGACGAAATGACCACAACACCCTCGCGAAAATCTTGCTAGACCGTTTGCAATGTGTCCATGATAAAATCAGTCCGAGTCGGGGGGGGGGGGGTAGACGTTCTATTCACCCCCCCCCCCCCGTTACAGTTACATTCTTGTACTGTGCTGTACACGCAGGTGAGCACTCCCCGTAATGCTGACCAAGAACGCGCGTTACGCGGCGTCAACGAGCAGATCGACGCGCTCCTCCAAAAGACCCAGGACGACCTCGCCACAAGCAGGGCCGTGCGTGTCTTCTACTTACTCCTTCTCTGTCCCGACTCCCAGACCCCCCCCCCCCCATCGCCATCGCCAAGCCCCCTTCTGTTGTGACCCAGCGTGGGACTATACGTATAGCCGGATTTTTTTTACCTGCGTGGGGGGGGGCAGGGTGAGAAGCCATTTTGGAAGGGGGAGCGAGCCAAAAGGGAGAACAGTGTACAGTGGGGAGGGGTAAACTCGCCGGCTGGGAGTGGACCCCCCCCCCCTACCACCCCCAGTTACGGTATGGGTGGGACTGCGACGTTTGGACCGCGAAAAAAGGGCTAGGGACGGATTGCGGTACATGCGGTGTATTGGGATAGTTTTGGCGAAAAAGCAGTCGTTAAATGGAAACTTTTTGAACGAAGAAGCTGTAAAGTGTCGCTATTTGGGTAGTTTTTGGACGAAAAGCGCTGCAAGAATGCAAGTTTGTCAGTTGTCAGAACATGAACAGTACTGGAAGAGTTTGCAAAGGCCGGGGTGTTCTGGCTGTAATTTCCTGTAGTTCTGGCTGGGGACCCCCCCCCCCCCCACAGTTTGAGGTGTACTTGCGATTAACACAGTAGTTTGTCGAACTTTCAATTTTTTGAGGTGACTAGTGAAATGCATCGTCTTTCTTTTTTTTTGGCGGGCGATGCTTGCAATGTCGCAACCTTTCTTTAGACGCTGGATCGCTTTCTCAACGCTTGCGAGCCGGAGCAGCCGAACGGACCTATCGACCAGCGCTTCCAGGCACGCCTTTCATGCGCTCGCACGCACGCACGCACGCACGCAGGCAGATTTGCACACGACGAATAGCTTTATCCAGTTTTAAGCTGTCATCCCACCTTAGGTCCTCACGATTTCAGGTCGAGCTCATTGAGTGCACGGCAGACGACCAGAAAAAGGTCCGTCGTCGTCTGGCGCAGCTCAAACTGCAGGTCGACAGGGCGGCCAAAACCGTTCAGCCGCACGTCTGAAGAATTCAATAATATGACAAAAAATGTGAAAACAAAAAATGAAAAAAGGAAAAGATTCGAAAAGCCCTTACCACATTGAACAAATCAAATACTGCGTGTCAACACCGTAAGTCAGTGCTACTTGTATTGAGTATGCAAATTCGTTGCATGCAGAATAGCTTCGGTCGAATCTGGATAGTTTTACCTGTTAAAAGTGCCTTTTGGGTTTCAGTAGATATGGTCGCTCACCCTATATTGCGGTTGCTATGTTCTTTTGTTCATGATATTTTAGGCGTTGTTGTTCCTCGCTGAGGCTGTGCGCGATAGGTCTTGCAGGCTCCTCTGATTCTTCACGCGATGGTACCTACACGCGTTCGCCTTATTCTAACTGGATTGACATAATCGTGCGTGCCCCACCCCATCCATATCCCATAATCCCTGTTTGAATTGCGAGAATTTGAAAGGAGACGCTCTTTGTTAGCACAGTGACTTGCCACTACTGGGCAAATTGCAGCTCAAGTCATAAGCCACACTCTAAAAAATTAAATCAAATTATACGTTATTAATTGCGAACGTTATTAATTAAAAATATTAATTGCGAACTTGTATGGTTTTGCGTAACCTTGGGTATTTCTTTGTACTCGTATCGTCACTGAACATCGTATCAGACCGAATTGTTTGCGTCACAGAGTTCGCTTTTGATGCGTTTCGCAAGCAGGTTGCAAGATGACTTGGCAGACTTCAAAATTGTGTGATTGCAGACTTTGAGAGGCACATGCGGATGAAAAATGCTTTTACTAGGCCACTAATGCAATGTCAAATCAACATCGAATAATCAGCCGTTCCCGTTGAGGAGTTCATAAACGCTATACAACGCACATTTGCGTCACCTCTGTTTCTATGTTGGTGAAGGCATGCCGGTAGCTGGCATACAGTATGTACTTTAAGGGTCGGCTTCCACAGTTTCTCCATTAGGGATTCACCCTCTCGCTGCACATCGACAGAGCCGGTGTTGCAGTCCAAAACCGCCCCCCTTGTTTTTCTCCCCCCGGCGGTTCTGGCCTAGGCCAAAACCGCCGGGGGGCGGTTCTAGCCTAGGCCAGTACCGCCCCGTCTACATGGAAATCGCCCCCTCCTCCCCTACTACGGTACGTCGGTCACTCGAATCGCCGATCCCCAACAATATAAAATGCGAAATGATATAGCCATAGAGAATGAACTGTGCAACAAGCCAGTGCTGCAACTCAGTACAGTGCTGCAGTACAGTACAGTGCACGGCGTACAGAAAGTGCGCTGCGACCAACTCGTTCTGCAGTGCCTCCGGCGTGGCACCAAAATGACGAAGGCAGACTGCGTTCCTAAAGGCGGCGCTCTGTGGTGCGTTCAGGGGGGGGGGGGGGGGGGGGGCGGCCGAGGGATCTCCACCCGCGCATGTAGAGTGATGTCACAGGCGCGCCTCTAGACATCACAGACCGGGGGTACAAACGCCCATGAAGGAGGAGTTACCAAGCCGGCACGGTAGAAGAGCGTAGCAATTCAAGTGAGATGCTTGACAAATGAGTTTGATATGTAATGGTGTACTGTGGTCGTATCTGTTGTTTTGTACCGACTGTAAAATGCGCTGAACCTAAAAAAAGTCTGCGTTTGTTGCGTTGTGTTGCAGTTGCGGAAACGCAGAGGTGGTGAGAAAATTTTCTACGTGTGGAGTAGTTTTCATATGAAATTCACTCCCATGGGGAGAAATTTTTTTAAATATCTATCAGGGTGTACGCGGCAGCGTACAACCCTAATATGTGACGACTTCTGCAATGCGGTTTTTTGAATTTTCAGTCGCTCATAACTCTTGATTGCCTGAACGGATTGTGGCGAATGATAGCTCAAAAGAACCGCCTTCTAGACCGGAATCGAATAAGCCGTCCCGCGTTTCGGTACTCGAGCGCATTAACACGAAACTTCCGAAAATGTTCCGAAAAAGTGGTGTTTTTTTTTTCCTGTTCTGCACACACTTTTTGGGGCGCCGCTCTGGAACGCCTCAGTCGATTGGGACAAAACTTGGCGTGAGCACGCGGTATATGATGGCAACTTTGTGACCGCAAGAAAAATTGATCTAGGTGCTACGGATCTAGAGTTAAGGCCGATTTAGTAATTTTTTGGAACATAGTCGTTTTTTTTTGGCCAAAATGCGACAAGAGAGAAAAGTCGAAAAAAAGCCGAGTAAACCCCCAAATGTTATTTGATTTCCGTAAACAGCTTTACAAAGAAAGTCTAAGACGCTTGCATGACATTTGAAATTCTCACCACATAATGAGATATAGGCAACCAAAATTTCGCAAATTTCGACCAAAAAAACTTTGTCAGCTATAGGCGCTTCAACCGTTTGTGGCAGAGCTGTGCTGCAATGACGAAAGTTAATCGTCCGGACCTGGAATAGGTTACTTTCGACAAATGGCAGCGCTCCGATGCCCATGTCTCGGTCGGCCCCCTTTGAAAGGCCTTTTTTTGGGTGTTTTGTCCCGAAAGTTTGTCAGCTATAGGCGCTTCAACCGTTTGTCACAGAGCTGTGCTGTAATGATGACAGTTCCTCGTCTGACCTGGAATAGGTCACTTTTGACAAATGAGATCTCTCTGACTTCCATGTTTCGCAGCTAGACTCTCTTGGCACACCCCCATTTTGGGCGACATTCGAAACTTCGAGCGTGCATTACTATTGCTTTCCTGGACGAATTCTGCCACGTGATAGCTCAAAAGAACCGCATTCAAAGGGTGATTCGAATGAGTCGCAACACGTTTCCATACTAATGCGCATTACCGAGAAAAATGTGTGGATGTACCAAAAAAATTGGGTCCTTCCAACCTTTTGGCCTGTCGCTCGCTCACACCTGTATCAATCGAAACAAAACTTCGCACGCATCTATGACCCACATAAAAACCCTCTGAAGAATTCAGTCTTGGTGCAATACATCGTGAGTTTACAGTTTACGTTGCAATATTTTTGGCGCGTTTTGTAAAGTCATCAGACTACTGATCGCGAGGTCGCTGGTTCGACTCCCAGTGACGCCTGTGACGCTTTTGCAGGTGTCATCTTGGGAAACCCATCAACGGTTCTTTGCTGCAGTGTCTCCAGTCCATCCCACATCCTCTCTGTCTCTTTTCTAGGTTCTTCTACCAAAATTTTGGCAAATTTTTGATATTTATGGACGGATGCTCGTTACAGCCCTTGATGCACGAAAATGACACAGCTGCACACCCGCACGCACGCACGCACGCACGCACGCACGCACGCACGCACGCACGCACGCACGCGCGCACGCACGCGCGCACGCACGCACGCACGCACGCACGCACGCACGCACGCACGCACGCACGCACGCACGCACGCACAATGTGTACAGTGGTACACGTTTTTCATAAGCTTTATGGTGCAACACTGAGCATGCGTCCGTGCTGGTCTGCTGCTGTGGATTTGTATGTGTGTGCATGCGTGAGTTTTCGATTAATCTTTCTTTTACGAAAAAACACTGTATTAAGGAAAATTTTGCAGGTGGCTGCAAAAAAAGAGAATATGTGACGGACGCTCCTTTAGGTCCAGTTTGAAAAAACGTGGTATTAAAAGTAGCCACTTCATCAGATGATCAACTTCAGTTTGGACAAACCGTGTATAATCGAACCAAACGCAGCAACACGTCACATATTCGGCGTTTGTTGTGTGAGCCATCGCACGCACACAACCACAACACCACCACCATCAATCCAACCTCACAACTCGTTCATCTCTCTGACGATGTGCTGCCATTCATAGGCATTGCATGGATGGATAGGGCACACAGCCAAAGATACTGCATAGGTAGATAACTTCACTGCCCTGTCCGTTCCAAAATTTAATATGTGGCTTGCTCTTACAGTAAGTGATATGTAGCATCATTTCACAATCTTAAGTACCAGTACATGCCGTACATTCAACTTCGATTCTCGTTCATCTTTGTTCCGCTTCTGTTAGCCTGTAGCTATGGACGGGACTGCCATCTGTGGGCGGCAAGGACAAGGCCCACTCTCGTCTCTGAGTCCAAGGAATAAAAGGCCTCGGTGCAGCCTGGACTGCCTTTCCAGTGATCCAAGCGAGCGGGTGAAGCGAGCACAACAAACGCCGAATATGTGACGTGTTGCTGCGTTTGGTTCGATTATACACGGTTTGTCCAAACTGAAGTTGATCATCTGATGAAGTGGCTACTTTTAATACCACGTTTTTTTCAAACTGGACCTAAAGGAGCGTCCGTCACATATTCTCTTTTTTTGCAGCCACCTGCAAAATTTTCCTTAATATCTATTCCCCGGGAGTAGATTTTATGGAGTGAGTAAATTTTTACCGACGCCGCCGCCGACACTCGCCGTGAAGCGGCTGGCGACGACGACGAAACAGTTCTCGCTTGTCTCGACCGCCTCTGTGGATGACATACCTGTAACCGGGTCTGGAAGAGTGGGGGTAGCTGGCCGATTTGGGGGGTTGGGGGGGGGGGGTCCTCCATAGAAAAAAGTGGATGGTATCTAAACATTTTTTTTTAATATACCGACGTATACTTTTTGGTCAGAAATGGGTATACATAGGGTCCTAAACAGTGTTATTTAGTTGTTTTATGGTCATATAACACTGCAGAGCACTGAAAAACACCAACAGTACTCACTTTTATCGTTTTAGACATGACGAAATCCTTTTGGAACATTCTGGAGGGGTCGGAGAAAGTTGGGTGGGTGTTGGAAAACTAGTGGTGGCTCCCAAAGCCCCTCCCTCAACCCCCCCCCCCCCACCAGTTACAGGTATGGTGGATGATGCATGCATTCGTTCTTCCGTTGGCTTAGTACTTCGGGCTACTATTGTTTCAACGTTTGCAAGGTTGACACATGCATGTGAATATAGAATGCTAATAACAAGTACACACCCGAGAACCCAGTACCAAGATCCGATTGAAGAAAAACTGCACACATTCTAGTTTATGTTGAGCTTGTAAAACATTTTACATGATCGCGACTTGACGCTGAGCAGGATTGCTGCGTGGCTTGAGAGGTGTTCACTTATAAAACTGACTCTGACAGAGTCGATCGTCTTCCCGCGTAGGCCTGATCTGGTTTATTGATCTGGTTTCGCCGTAGGAAAACCGTCGCAGACGTTCGTTGCCATGTTGTAGTATCATCGCAGCAGTGAGGATCTGCAGTGATCAGTGAGCGGTTAATTAAAAAACCCTTTGTATGTGCACGTATCGTGCAGACCTGGCAGGATTGAAACAATAGTACCCCCAGGCACTGTTAGAGTATTTACTGTATTCGCTCCCAGGTTTGGAATCGTATTTGCCGCTTGATGAAGAATTGGCTCGACGCTTTTTGCTGGTCATTGGTGCGGCTTCTGGAGGATTGTGCTTCATAATGTCGCTGCACTGTTACTCTGGGGAAATTATTTGCCAATTACCTATGCTGCTTTCCTTCTAATTACAAAAGATTCGATTCCAATTACATTCTGTACACTGGCATCCCAAGTCATTAGGAGCGCAGCAGTGCTATACATTGTCGCGCGTTCAGTGGAAATCTATCAGTTGCGATTCTTTTCTCGGGTCCGAGTCATCACTCATCAATGAGCAGCACGGCGCACGTGTTGCACAAGTCCGTTGGTCCAATGTTGGAAGGAAAGCCCGGCAGTCCGAAGAAAACCAGCTCCATTGTCGCCGTCGACAGTAAAGGAAAACCATCATCAGGGAATGGCGTTAGCGTCCACCTTTTTACTCGCAATTTTGCAATAAAATATTTAGAAAAAACTATAAAATTTGAGTTAGTATGTGCCAACAAAAAAATGAAAATAAAATAAAGAAACAAACAAACGAACAAACAGCATTCAAACATGCAAATATGCGAGCAGCATTTGCTAGCGTTCCCAAAGATGACAATGGAAATCCAAGAAAATCAAAGGAAACGCTGGAAACAAACGTAAAAGTTGGCAGAATCCTGAAGTTCAACCGGAATGTCGCCAGCGGGCTGAAGGAAAAAGCTGAAGTGGACAGCACTCTGCAACTTGGAGTGTGGCTCTTTTTCGTGGCTTTGATGCTCTTTCTCACCGCCAGAGATGGCAGCAGCGTCGTGCAGCAGTATCTTGAACAGCAGGTGCGATTTGGCAGCGTATGGCATCCATGCACGCACGGTTCTGGGTTCGATTCTTGATGGATCCACTAGAGCGAGGACTTCTCTCTCAATGGATTTTCTCGTGCCGTCGCTGCTCTAGATTACAGATGGCGTTCTTCCGAATGTCTTTGGCTAATTGTGCGGCTACGGGAGGGCGTCATGGAGATGGGTATGCTACATTTGTATGTGGGCCATTGACGGCCTCCTAGCGTTGCCCCTAAAGCCCGATTTATAACCGTGGGACACGGACACGGACACGGACACGGACACGGACACGGCAAGGGACACGGACACCCCGATTTATAACCGTGGGACACGGACACGGACACGGACACGGCAAGGGACACGGACACCCCGATTTATAACCGTGGGACTGTCCGCCGCGCACAGTCCACGAACACGAGTTGGCGAACTTTTATCTGTTGTCCCCGTCCATTCCTACATTTGAAATGGCGCATTTGAAATGGCAAATTTCGCGCATGGAGGTAGGATGGATGGTAGGTAAACAATTTTCGTTTAACAACTAATTGTTTTAATTAGCGATTTAACACCGTCATCGTCTTTATCGCTGACGTTTTCCGCCGTTTTAAACAACTTTGACAACTCTTAAAATTGTGTAGGCATTGTATTGTGTAGGCATTGTCGTAGCGTTTATACGGTAGTTGCCTTTTTCTTACTGTGTAATCCAATTTTGAGCTGCATCCGTTGCGAAAAGGTCCATGGTTATAAATGACCGGGGCAGGACATTTTCGTGTCCGTGTCCGTGTCCCTTGCCGTGTTCGTGTCCGTGTCCCACGCTTATAAATCGGGCTTAATCCAACCAACCAGATGCGTGCCAACTCGCTTGTCGCGGTTCAAGTAGAATGACGCATCCGCGTTGCGTTTAGACGGTGACTCAGATCGACATGATTCACAACAACAGCTTCGACGGCCTGCCCGACGGCACGATCTGTCTGCCCCTGCGGTGCTTTTGCCCCTTAGTTCTGTTCTTTTGCTGCACTCTCAGCAACGAGCAACATGTTTAAGGGTTGATAAAATCCTAAATCACCTACGGCGGGAATTCGTGGCAAATGGCACCTCTTCACTCCTGCTGCCCTGGCTTTATGAGGACCCCAAAAGCTGGAGCGCAGAAAATGTAATTGACTGAATTTGTAAAACAACGAATTTTTTTGGTGCATCGAACGAACTTCCGTTCAGCCATTTAATCGACACGTCTTGGACACTATCAAGCGGAACCTATCGACAGCAAACGACAGCGAATTGTAAGCTCAACTCTACGGAGCACAACAGTATTGCTCCTACAAAAATTATTGGGCAGCTGAGAGAATGTTTAGTCATGGTTGCATGTGTACCACATTTGTTCACTGATCACAAAATTAAATTTCTATGCATGCTGCAAGGGTTGTTATTTAGAGGGCCACCTCGCATAATCATAGTACTATCGGATTAGTTACCATACGGTAGTCAAAGGTAAATACAGTAGGTAAATTGCAAATCTGCACCTGCAGGCAGTACAAGGCTATGAAAGAGCTCATCTGGTCCGATGCAAATGTCTTTGGTATGTTGCTGCGCTATGTCGACTGGCTCAGCTGGCACGACGGACCGGACGTGGCCGAATCGAGGACGCAGGTCTCCGGATTCAGCAATCACCCTGGCGACGCCTGGGTGATGGACAAGTTCTTCTGGACTGAACTAGCTCCCCTGATGGGAAGGTATGTACGTACATACAATCAATATAGGTACATACACAGCGCTTCGTGTAAATTGTAAACAGCGCTGTTGCAGCTTGCGAGTCACGCTGGCGCAAGTGCAGCAGTTGGTGGCCCTGAGGGTGTGCAACCTGGCGCAGCTCAATGGAATGCACCGGCTCGACAGCAGCGACTGGGAAGGTCATGAGTACTGGATGTGCCGCGAGGACCGCTTCCAGGCACGATCACTAGCACTAGCGGCTCCAAAGGGGACCGGGGGGGGGGGACGTGCCCCTCACCTGGCTTGCTCGCAAGGGGGGAGGGCAGGCGTTGGGGGCAGAGAAGGGGGCCGGGGGAGACGAAAGGGGCAGAAGGTGGCAACACGAGGGGGCAGAGGAGCGAATCGGGCTAATGTTGGCCCGTTTTCCATATACATAGATTGACGCAATCATAAGCGGAAAATGTTTGTCCGTGTGGTTGGTTTGCCTGTGTGCCGTTGTGGTGTGTGAACGACTGCGTTCGGACTAAGTTTGGCCCCTATTCTTTGGTTCAGCGCGCCCATCCAAAACAGGGATGCATGTAAAAAACTTTAAAAAACTTTAAAACTTTATTTTTTATTATTTTTTTGACGAAAACCACCTGACACAGCACAATGGCCGTTAACGCGGCGCCGTGTACATAACAATGGGCGTTGTTCTACCGCGAGGCAAGGTGGGCCTCCACCTGGCACTGATTTTTGGCCGAAGCCACGGTATAGCCAGAAACCGGAGCAGTGGTTTAAACCCCTTGCCCAAAGGGGTTGCCATGGTTTTCGCCCAGCAAGGAATCGAACCCCCGAGTCCAACGCCTTACGGACTACGCTGCCCACGCCCAGTGCCGCGCGCCCTCTTCAGCTGCTGTACCTGGGCGGCTACGGCTTGCTGGGCTACGAGTCGGGCAGCGGGTACAGTCAGCTCTGTCTGCGAGTGCCCTTCTCCATGGCGCCCTATCGCGTGGGCGAGTTCTTCGAGCTCTGGTTTCGAACTTACCAGCTCTACACGCCGCAGCTGCGACGACGAGGCTGTGAACCGGCGCATCTTTACAACGACTCGCGCCAAGACCTCCGCGACGACGCGGTCTTCCTAGACTTGGAAGGTCTGGACGTGTATTCAGACGTGTGCCTAGAATCCATGCAACTATAGCATAGTGCACTGAAACTGTTGTGCAAGCAGACATGTAGCTGTGCTGAGACGATTTCAACCATATCCCCAGAGGCGGCACTGTTAGAGTAAGGGACACTGTACTATCAAGTTGATAGTACAGTGCAGTGTCCCCTCCTCTAGCACTGCTTCCTGCTTACCCGAAGGCAATATTGGAGGAGGCACTATTCTAGGGGGCTACTACTGGACGATTTGCAGTAGGTACCGTGTATATACAATGTACCTACGCTTGTGGAGTATGTGTGGGTCACGTGTCAAGTTGATAGTACAGTGTCCCCTCCTCCAGCACTGCTTCCTGCTTACCCGAACGCAATATTGGGGGAGGCACTATTCTAGGGGCTACTACTAGACGATTTGCAGTAGGTACCGTGTATATACAATGTACCTACGCTTGTGGTGTATGTGTGGGTCACGTGTCAAGTTGATAGTACAGTGTCCCCTCCTCCAGCACTGCTTCCTGCTTACCCGAAGGCAATATTGGAGGAGGCACTATTCTAGGGGCTACTACTAGACGATTTGCAGTAGGTACCGTGTATATACAATGTACCTACGCTTGTGGTGTATGTGTGGGCACGTGTCACGACCGCGCCAACCACGATATACCGTAGGCTCGTCGCTGCCAGTCGCCCAGACGCCCTCCACTCACGTGTTCGAGTTCAAACCCGCCGAGACGCTCTGCCAAGGCGCGGAATGGAGGTTGGCTGCTTTGGGCTTGCACACATTTCTAGGTACATAGACGCTGCGAAGACCGATTCAAGCCATGAAATTAGCTACTGTAGCTGCAAGATCCGATACACACCGTACCTCGTGGCATCTCGGAAAGGCACACCCCCCTGCTCAGCTACTCGATCGTCTTCTCGGGCGAGTTCCGAGCGGTCGAGCGGGCCGACACGTCCGGCCGGCGCCGATGCGAGCCGCCGCCCTCGCGCCGAGGGGCGCACGCCCCCTCGCAGCGCGAGCACAACGCCAGCTGTCTGCTGAGCGCCCGAGTGGACGCTTGCCACTGCGAGCCCATTAGCAGCAGGCAGGGTTGCACAATCAAAAAAGTTTTACATTTTTTACAGTTTTTTTTTTAATTAATAAAACTTTTGTTTTGTTTTGGGGTACAATATAGCTTTTGAGTGGCAAAAAGGAGTGTAAATGGTGTTTAGATGGTACAATCGAAGTTATTCATGCATAAACTGGCTTATTAGTACCCAAACCGAGCTCATTTTTTTTGGGGGGTTCCCAGTAGGTTTCCAAACTAGTGCGATCCCGTACCGGACCATTTAGAGGAAGCGGCTTTGTCACCATTCGTCCAAAACGTTGCTAAATACGCTTCTACCGTAAATCCTCCAATAGTGCCCCCGGGGCACTATTTTTTCAACCTCTCCTTACCCGGGGGCACTATTGGAGGGGAGGGCACTATTGGAGGGGGGCTTCTATTATTTCAACCTAAAAATTTTGAATGGTAATGCTAGTTTCGCTGTCAAAATTGCCGATTTTTCGATGATTTTGATCACTTTTGCCACATTTAATGGTTGATTTACCGCTAATAGTTGCTGAAACGTACTATTATTGGTTAGTGGTAGTGTGTATACACGATATAAATGTACCTACCACTATATTTTGCCCATAAAAGGCACATGGCACAACATACCCCTTACCCCCGGGGGCACCATTGGAGGGGGGGCTGTATTGGAGGATTTACGGTAAATGCTTTAGTGAAGCACTATGTATATTACTTGTGTTTGACACTCTAGTAGGCTAAAACTATCTTACAGTACAGGTATTTGGCACCAATGATGCCTGTACATTAAGTGTATGTAAGTTAAATAAAAAAAATTTACAAAAAAGTATGTTTTTTTTATTTTGAAATTTTTTTTATCTAACCCTGGCAGCAGGGCTCTTCTGCCGCTGCCCAGAGACGGCGAAGAGCGGCGGCTGGCGGCGTGTCACACGGAGCGCCAGCTGCGCTGCCTCGTCGCCGTCAACGCGGCCGTCAGCGAGCGCAGCGGCGACAGCGCCGCGTTCCTGGTCAGTTGTGAGACTCCGTCAACTTTGAGAGCCGAAAAATGTCCGATCGTGCAAAAAAATTCTGCCCAGTAATGGGCTGTGAAACAACGATCCTATTGTATGAGCCCGCATTGCAGGATTGCAGTACATTGTGCGGCACTGTTTTGAAAGGACGGTCACTGATTCAGGCGTTTGAAAGTTGCGCCAAGCGCTGGCTGCCGCCCTGCGTCAAGCGCAATTACCTGAGCAGCCGAAGCGGCAAGTTCAGCGGCAAGTCTGGCCAGACGGTCGTCTACTTGAAGTACTCGACACTCAGCTATCCGGTCTTTATCGAGCGCCTCGCCATGCTGCTGCCCAACCTCATGGCCAGTCTCGGAGGAATCGGTGCGTGCGTGGCCTTCGCTGGCCAACTGGCTGACTCAGGATACCTAAGTAGGCTGCCCCATCAAAAACAACTCGTAGCAGCGTGGCTGAGCGACTAAGGCGCTGGCCCGGCAAGCCAGGCACCCTCTTTGAGGGTCGCAGGTTCGATTCCTGGCACTGCATACTTTTTGCGTTTTCGCTCGATCATTGCTACGACATTTCTCAAAAATAACTGTGTTGTACCACCGAGGACTGCAGTAGTACCAGAGTACATCTGTCTCTGGTGACCAATGTACCGGCACATCCGCCTTCGCAGGCGATGTAGCGGTGCGTTGATGGCCCTAGCTGTTCTCCTCCACTGGTCCGATTCCCAAGGGCCGAAACCCACGCGTACTGTCTGTAACCCGTCTGTCACTAGCGATTGAGAAAACTGCAGCACTGGCCAAATGCCTCGATCCGCGTCGTTTAGTGGGCCTCTACTTGGGGTTCAGCTGCATGACCGCAGTCTCGCTGTTCGTCGGCTTCGCCGGCCTGCACAGGATGCTGCCCCGCAAGCGGAACCACGGCTCGGCTGAAGAAGATCGTAGTGAAATGGAGCCACATCGGGAAGCTGATTGAAGGTACATATGAGATCATATTGAAGCCGCATTATCGGATTGAGCTGAAACGTGGTATGCAGCATGTCCAAGTGCTTGCTATCTTGGTGCACTATTCAAATTAAATTTGCATGCAGTATCCGCTACCGTATGCAATTGCTGACAGGTAGGCCACACTTTAAATAAATTCATTACATTATGCTACGTTCTAAATAAATTTGAATGGCAATTTTCTTTTTGTGTACAGTGCAAACTTCGTTTCGTATTGAGTTGTACTCACATCACAACGAATCCTTTCCTTTCCGTTAATGAGTTTGCTCATGTTTTTTAAACACTTTGGCCGAGACAGACGGGTTGCAAGATGACGAGCAGATTTCACTATTGTTTGATTACAGTTTTGAGAGACACGTGCGAATTAAAAATGCTTCAACTAGACCACTAATTCAATGGCAAATGAACAACGACCACTGTTGGGAGACAAGATGAGGAGAGCTACATTTATAAATGCTATACATACAACAAACATTTGCGTCACTTCCATTTATTGGATTGTACGTGGTATGCACATTTTTACTTACTATATTTGATTTATGCTTTTACACATTTTACTCAATTACACTTACAGATTACACATTAGACTATGTCACGCACATACTTGCACACTCGCAAGTGAGCAGGAAGGTAGGTGCACATCGACACGTGCTATTGCTGAAAGTGGAGGGAAGCTGAGAGAGAAATGAAAGGGTTAACTTCCAGAGGTTGTGCAAGTGAATTATGTAGCGAATGGCGAATTGCTATAAAACGATAAAAGAAGCTCGAGCACAACGCAACATAGGGCACGCGCTGAGCATAATACGGCCGTCGCATCGTCGGTCCAGCATCCACGCCGTTACCTCTTGTCACCACATCGTTCGTGATCATCAACGCAAAACGCTTGGTCCAGAACGTTCCATGTTCTGTCGATTTCTAAATTCCCTTAATGTGCCAGTCCCGTAAGAATCTGCGGTGGCGACGCTGGCGTCCTCGGTCATTGCCAGGAACGAGAACGTGTCCCTGGAAAGGCGTAGAAGCCGCAATGGTGCGCCAGACCCAGTGCTCGTTTGTCTGGATCACCGTCCAGCACTCCTTGGGGCTGTGGCGTAGTCCGTAAGGCGTTGGACTCCTGACCGCGAGGTCGGGGGTTCGATTCCTTGCTGGGCAAGGCCACGGCTACCCCCTTGGGCAAGGGGTTTAAACCACTGCTCCGGTTTCGGGCTGTACCGTGGCTTCGGCCAAAAATCAGTGCCAGGTGGGGGCCCACCTTGCCTCGCGGCAGAACAACGCCCACTGTTATGTATGCGGCGCCGCCCTGTGATCTGATGATTCAGTTAACGGCCATTGTGCTGTGTCAGGTGGTTGTCGTGAAAAATAAAGTTTTAAAAAAAAGTTTAAAGTTCCTTCAGGAAGTCCACGTACAGGGGAGGCTGACCCGGAGTGGCTGGCCACCTGGCAGCCGCCAGCTTAGCAAAGGC
This sequence comes from Paralinhomoeus sp. GSCO2_6, assembly GCA_030248085.1. Taxonomy (NCBI): domain Eukaryota; kingdom Metazoa; phylum Nematoda; class Chromadorea; order Monhysterida; family Linhomoeidae; genus Paralinhomoeus; species Paralinhomoeus sp. GSCO2_6. The sequence goes on from JASAMY010003801.1 coordinate 117,906, forward strand.
GCTCGAATGAGCCGCCAGCTGGTCCCACTCGCGCTGTTCCATGTGGTGGCAATAGATCTGGAAGAGCTCGACGCGAAGGTATGTCAAGGTCTGGACGGTTCCTAGTAGCTCTCGCCATATGCCGGGCGGGTCGAGCAGACGCGATGCTTGCGGCGCACTCAGGCCGAGCCACAAATCCTGAACGACAACCTCTTCGACGTTCGGCGTCAGGGACCGCAGCAGCTTGAGGAGAGTCGAATACGTGGCGCTGTAGTGGAAGCTACCCAAGATAAACTGTTTCACAGTGGGAAGTGCGACGTCAACGTCGCCAGGAATCCGCATCACGTGACGCAGTTGCAGTTTGCGTAGGCACGCGAGCGACAATGGAAATGGGGGCGCGGAGAGGCAGACGGAGCCGACGCAGTGCAGCTCAGTCAAGCGTTGCATGCTCGAGAGAGACTGCTGATCTCCCAGCCGAACGTGAAAGCCCAACGCGTCCAGACTGGCACAACAGACGTCGACGACCTCTCCGACCCGCCCAGCGGCATCGGAATTCTGGTTGACGGCCTCCTGCAGCTGCAGCAGCAGACGCTCCTGCCCTCCAGCTGAGGGCGCCGCGCTGAAGAGCACCGACAAATGCCAGAAGTCTAGGCAACGCCTTTTGTTTATGGTGACGCCAGTGACGCGCGCGCCAGCCGCTTTGCGCAGCTGCACGGCGACGAAGCGACGCGCAGCTGCTGTCGCGGAGCAGTGTCTCACTGCGGTCTCTTCAGCCTGGCCCGAGACTCGGAGTCGCCAGTCGATGCTTGTCACCTCCTCGTCGTTGTTGGCGTTGATGTCGCGCCAGAGCACCAGTGTGACTAGGTCCAGTTCCAGCCAGGGTCGAGCGATAGGCAGCAGCTGACGCCAGCTGCAGCAAACCAGTCGGCAGTTGGCCAGCTCCAAAAGCGGCAGCTGGCGGAGCACCTCAGGCACAGCATCCATTGGCAGCGCCATCAACTGTGTAGCGTTTACAGCGACAATTTTCAATTCAGAGAGTGCTGGGTTTTTTTTTTCTTTTCGAAAAGCTCAATCCGTACATCCGACTCTGTGATTCTGCGTCAAGTCACTCAAGTGAGCATTGGCTTGGAGGGAGTTTCTTGCTCAGCTTGGAGCGATTGCAGACCCAGCAGGATGGCGCGTCGAACTGATCTCGTAAACGGGGTGCCGCAAAAGCTCCCCCCCCTTTAGATCTGCCCTTGGAACAACTTCCAGCTGTTACGGAACAACGCCCAGGGGGTATGGGACTTCGTGCGTTGCATTCAGATTGAGAGGCGCGGCCCACTGATCGAGTACGTCAATGTGCGCCCCCACCTCAAAAGCGCAAGGATCGCGTTACGTGTGCAGCGCTCAAGAACAGTTCGCGAATAACGGGGAACGAATGGTTGGCTTTGCTGCGCTCTTGATATCGCTGCTGTGCTTTGCATGCTGAACACTGTTTTGCTGCTGTTTGCTGCTGCTGTTTTGCTGTTTTGCTAAAAAAAAAACAATTGTTTGGTCGGCGTCCACTGCTATTGCAGGTTGATTCAACATAATACAGGCTTACGACTCTGACTTACCACTATGACCTTACGATTACAAATACGACCGTACTTTTTAGAAATAAGATACAGGCGGCGATGTACCTATTATTTCAAAAAAGTACGTGGAGTAAGGGGAGGGGGAGAGGGAGGTGAAAGTCTGCTGTCCCATACGAAGTTCCTCAACATCTCATTCAAAAATACTCAACCATAATAACTCTAGTATCCGTGAGATATATGTTAGTTTTCCGCTGAACGATCTCCCGCTATCCTCCCGCAATACATGTTCCATTCGATTCACAAGAAGATGTTCACTTAGTGTGCTCAGTTATTCGACGAAAGCCAACAAGTTCATTTTCGGCAAAAGAATTTCAGTTTATCTCTCTCTTTCTCTAGAACGGTACAACGCATCACGCAGGCATGACACTTACGTACAGTACACCACACGTTATGGCAGTCAGTTCGCGACAGAATAGCAGCGGCAGTAAGTTCCAAGCGCTACAATTTCGCGAGAGACGCATACCGTACCCCAGCACTCGGTACCAGCACAACACAGTACACTCGTTTACGAGCATTTTACACAGTTAAAGCAGCAGATTACGGTATACTGTAAATCCTCCAATGGTGCCCCCCGAGGCGCCATAATTTCACCTTTGCCTTACCCGAAGGCAATATTGGAGGAGGGCACTATTGGGGGGTCTATTGGAGGATTTACGGTATGTACCGCACGCTTGTGAACTCACTCAGTACAGTGCCATGCCACTCGGTGTACCAACACAACCAACGTGCTTTGTAGTCCTTCCTCAGTACGCTGCCTATCGTACTGCCCGACTACAGTAGAGTAGAGTACTGTAGAACACAGTACGCTTTCAGTAGTCAGCCAGAGTGTGCCTAGAGCAGTAGCATCGGTCAGGCGTATGCATAGGCGATGTTGCGGCAGGTGGTCTGGCAGTCGGTGAGCGTCTCGAAGTTGTTCAGATTCCCTCCGCAGCCGCCGTACTCGAACGCGCGGCACTCGCCCTGCAACGCGAGAGGCGCTACCGCTTATGCTGACGTCATTGGGAACTGACAGCCGTAACGCCTCCAGTAGTGACCCCTCCTGTAATATGGTGCAACTCCCCAGGTACGGGGAGAACGTCTTATTATCAATGGCTATCGATTGCCAACACTTGCGTGTATGGAACGTTTCAAGCGTTCGTTATCTGTTTCACTAATTCATTAACGCGCCAATGCCGCCATTCATCTCGCCAAAATTTCTCGACAGAACCACTGCGAAGGCGTGCCCTCCTCACCCGCTGTCGGTCGTACGCGTAGCGCGTCTCGCTGCCGTCGCACGTGCCCGAGTCGATCGAGAGGATGCACAGCTCCGCTGAATCGCATTCATTTACACTATGCTGACGAGCGATTTCTTCGTTGTAAGCTACTAACTAACTACAGATTCAGCATTTGGGTTTAAGTGGGTCCAGTGCATGAAGCATTCATACCGGAAACCCTATAATTTGCCCCCAAAAATTTCACTTCCTTCCTAGACCACTGATTTTATTAGCCCCCTCCCCCGCCCCCTATCATTGCACTCCCTCCATAAATGGACCATCGTCTGAATGGCAAAGTGAATTTTTTTTTTGAAAACCCCCTAAACGCGCTTCGCGCCAACAAAATTCCCATACATCGACCTTTCCAGTCTATAGCTCCCTTATTCCCCCCCCCCCTATAATTACACACACTCCTATGGTTCGAATGAAACAATTAGCCGCCACGGGGCTAATTAGAGGGTTTACGGTACATATATGTCATCAAAGCGGCCAGCCCAACTCAGTAAATGATGCTGCACAATTTCATTGAACTAAGGAAGTTATTGGGTTTCGACGCAACTACATACGGTCTACAGCACGAAGGTGGTAACTGGACCACCACTGGTTCCAATCAGTTTGTGGTTACGGTATGCAAATAAAGAGAGTACGGTACCTGGACAGGTCCTGCGGCACTGCTGCGGCGTGAGGAAGTTGTTCTGATTGCCTCTGCGGCCGTTGTACGTGAACTCGATGCAGCGGCGCTCGTCCACATTGTAGTACCTGCGGGTGCCGGCTGTTGGGCTACGCTTTCATAGTAGGAGACAACAAACGATGGACATAACATACATGCATGTACATTGCACCTAGAGCGTTTTTTTTTTATTTTGACCACATTTTGTTTTCGAATAACTGTTGCCAGAAAAGGCCGATTGTGCTGAAATTTTGAGGGATTGTGGAGCATTGTCGGGAGTTTGGTCCACAAAGTTTCGGTCTGATCGGTTAACCTACGCGGGTTTTACCGGCTCTCAAATGGAAAAAGCCCGATTTTGCACATTTCTGCTTAACCGCTAATTGAGCGACGTTTCCCAAAGATCTTTGCGAGGAAGCGCAGAGTGTCTTTAACCTCTCAGTGGCTCTGAAGAGGGAGGTTGGGTTGGAACAAGAAGGGGGAGGGGAGTGGAGGTCTTTAGTCGAGCAACGGCTATGCAGAGCAGCTGCTGGTTGCGCTGTCGTTGTTCACACAACACGCACAGCTGCTTTAACCCACGAATATCTTTTATTGGCCATGGCAAATCAGCGAGAAGAGAGTGCAAAATCAATGGAACAGCAGACTTGGTATGCGACTCTGCCAAAAGCAGTTTAAAAGTTCAAAAACTTCAAAAGTTACAAAAGGTCCCAGTCACAGAAAGGCACACAAATGTGCAAAATCGGGCCGTTCCACTTGAGAGACTGTATAACCCGCGTCGGTCCGAAACTTTGTGGAACAAAACTCCTTGCTACAACCCCTCGGAATTTCAGCACAATCGATATTTCTAGCAAAAGTTATTCGAAAACGAAATGTGGTCAAGTAAAAAAAACACCGTTTAGTAAGACACACAAAACAAACGATGGACAAAGGTTCAAACGGTTCATTGGAACGCGCCCGGTATTCATTTTTAGAGGATTTATGGCAATTTAAAGCCCTGTACTAAGTTGACACAAAAGTCACGCAAGAGGTGCAGGTGACGTACCATCTGCTGAGATTCCGCGCGTTGCCCGTGCCCGGCTGCAGGGGCACGCTGCAGGGGTTGGTCGCTGAACAATTCATTCCCTCTTTTCAAATTACATACTCAAACCCAACTACGTATGCTCTCCCTTGCACGGCCTGTGCACGTGCAAAGAGTCACATGGAAAAGTGCTCATGGTCACTACCAACACGTGCCAACAACAACACAGCATCTCCAACAACGCACTATACCTCCAGGACAGCATACGGTGGTGTCTGGTCCGGCTCCGAGATGGCACCAGAAGTTGACGGGGCAGTTCTCGCGGTTGGAGGCGCTGCAGAAGAGGATCTGACCCGTCAGCGGCGACCGCGCAGCCTCCCCGCCCTCGCAGGGGTTCTCGAACTCGAAGCAGGCCAGCTGGCACGCGCGCTGCAAACAGTGCCCCCGCTGACACACATAACCCTGTTTCAATCAAAGTATATAAAGGGTGTTTTGAAAAAAATCTTCATTTGAAAAACCGGTATAAAAACTGAACCAAACGAAGCAACACAATCACATATTTGGCATTTTTGTGTTCGCGTGCATAGGAAGGTGCAGTGGCAATTATTAAGACCTACACACACTGCACTCACATATGCCGCATGACCAAATGCCACTTGGTTGTGAGACAGACAGGAAGGACCGCATGACCGAATGCCACTTGGTTGTGAGACAGAAGAACCCATGATCTTGCACATGGAACACGATGCACGCTCAGGCTCGCACGCACGCACGCAAGCACGCACATGCACGCACGCACAAGATGTAAAATTGTGCATGGCACTATGCAAACGTTGTAATTCATCATTGGGTGAAAATGCCAAAAGGGGAATGACAAATGGAGCCAGTACAGTATGTATGCCTACACATCACTAACTGTGGTGACAACCACATGTCACAAATGTTAGCAGGGTGCCGATTATTTATCGAGGAAGTTTGGCTGTGCCAGGTCCATGGTAATGGCCAATGGCAACGCATTGTCCGAGAGATGAGATGTGAAAGGGTTGCTGTTGCGTTTTGGCTGAATGAGGTGGCTCGCACAAAAAATGCCAAATATGTGACGTGTTGCTGCGTTTGGTTCAGATTTTTATACACCCTCAAACTGAAGTTCGGATCAGCTGCAAAGCGTAAGTGGCTTTAGGCGTGCCTTGATTAATACCCCTCTTTTTCAAACTGGACTTTAACAAAATAGCGTCACATATTCACCTTTTCCCTTTTGCAGCCATCCTGCAAATTTTTCCCTAATACAGTGTTTCTCCACAAGACAAGCAACGATACGCAAAACCTATGCAGGCACCCACCCAGCCCCGCACGCATCTATCCACGCACGTGTGCGCGCCCGCAAGTACGCACGCCGGCACGCACGCCCCCACGCACGCACAAACAGACGAACACAGCAGACCACAACCCACACAGAGTTATAAAATGTCAAATCAAATGTATCGTGTTTAGTGGATCCGTGAATGGGAGTGGCGTGACACCGCGGGCTGTGCGGATGGAGAGAGCAAATCGGTCCAGATAATTCAAAATTATAGGCATCAAAAAATCCAAAATCGGGGTGATACAGTACACCCAGGCAAAAAGGGCCGCGGGCGCCGCCAACCGCCAAAGGGCGAATGGAGACGTTGAGCGTGTTAGTGCGAGCGAGCAGTAGTGAATACTGTACGCCGATTAGACGAACCCGGGCCAACCAAAAGCAAAGTTTGAGCGCTTTGAAATTGTGGCGTACAGCACTGGATAGTCACAATTCGAACTTGAGTAAAGCTTGTAAAAATCAAAATGATCTACACGTGCAGGCGGTCAACTTTTGCGTTTTAGCCGAAGGGATCCCACAACCAACACAAATTCTTCCCAAAAATGAAGATATTTGATGCGTCGGAGCGCTTGGCATAAGGATGAAATGGTCCCTTCCCCCCCCACCTTGGTTGATCAACTTTATTATTGACCTCAAGCCATCCGGCTACCACTCTGAAATTCGCCGATTTTTATTAACGATTCCCAATGTACTATTTGCGTCTTAAATTTTTTCACCCCCACCCCCACCCACCGAGCCGACAAAATTTCCTACAAAGTCTTGAGTATAAATGTCCAAATGTTCATATACAATCCGACGAAGGAAACAAAGGTTATTGGGCGACAAGAATCCCACAAGAAATGTGATAATTTAGAAAAAAACACCCTTTATTATCGACAGCGAGACAACCAGTGGTGGTTCTGTTCTGCCTTGGCGATTTGCTGCCTAGATTGACACAAGGCAACGTAACGTGTCTCCTTCAGATCTACACAATACAATCTCCGATCCAATGCAACAGGTTGCTTTGGATTGGCTTTGCTGAGAAATGTCTGTGCACAAACTCCATCCAACGTGTTTGGCTTCATGGACGGAACATGCACACACATTGTTAGCATGTAAAAGCCGGGTGTGCCAGCAGCACGAACCAGTGTCTGGAAGTTGTTCTGGTTGCCCATCAGTCCCCTGTAGAGGAACTGCTCGCACTGCCCTGATGCCTGGTTGAAGAAGAAGCGCGGCAGCGACGCGTCGCCTTCGCCCTCGATCAGGGGCAACGAGCAGATCGCTCTGCCAGTCAGCGCTGCAACTGGCTCCCTGCCTGCGTGTGTGCGTGCGTGCGTGCGTGCGTGCGTGCGTGCGTGCGTGCGTGCGTGCGTGCGTGCGTGCGTGCGTGCGTGCGTGCGTGCGTGCACCTCCAGGGCAGCAGAGGGTGGTCCTGGGCCCATCGCCCACGTGACAAAAGAAGTTGGTGGGACAGCTGTCGGGCTGGACGGCGTTGCACGTCTGCGGCTGTCCAGTCGCCCCTCCGAATGGTTCACCTGCAGTATGAATAAACGCTGTTGTGAGCTGCAATCAATGACATCTTTCCTCGTGCCTGCCACAAAAGTCAAAGAGAAATGCTTTTGAGAATGGCTACCAATTTATCGACCCTCTATAGAGGGTAAACTGCCAATGTACATCGATATAGGGGGTAAACAGATTATTTAGAAGGGGGGGGTGCGTTTTATTAGTTGGCGCAAGTATTAAATTAGAGGGTCAGAAATTAGTTTTAGAGGGTCGTAAACTTAGGGGTCGAAAACATTATAGTCTTTGAGAACTGGTTGCGACAAGAGAACGAGCGCATAGCATTCAATTTATTTTCTAGAAAAATAGTGAAATCAACGTGATCTTCCTGCACCGACTGAGATCCTATGCAGGCAATATGATCTGCAGAGAGATGATTTGCAGTATGCTCCACATTTAAATATGCGCCTACCGTATACTTGTTGACTGCGTGACTGCTGCACGACAGTACAAAAAATCCGGCATAGCACAGTACCCTGTGCGCAGGGATTGGGTCCGCAGGCGCTGAAGCAGTCGGCGACGCTGAGGAAGTTGTTCTCGTTGCCGCGACTGCCTCTGTAGATGAACCGCATGCAGTTGCGACTCAGAGGGTCGTAGTAAAACCGCGGCAGCGCACTCCTTCCCTCTCCAGGCACCATCGGCTGCTCGCACGCGCGGCCCGCTGAAGAATGGCTTGGAGTTGTGCCGCTGCGGTTTAGAGACAATGGCAATTGGTTATGCGCTGTTATGATAGCGTCTGCAATGCTACGCTGTCTATGGCTGAAGCGAGTTAGCGTGGTGCTGCGGTGGAATCGGCAGTTCCAGCACCTGGAAACTGCAATTTGGATTTACGTCTCCTAAATCACAGTATATGACTTCAATCTTCAGAGACAAAACCATGTTGGTCAGCAGACTCAGCCAGCGAAGTGCAACTCACCGGCGAGACAGCAGACGGTCTGGCGGGCGGTGGCGCCCACATGGCAGTACTGTCCGGGAGGACAGCCTCCCAGCGGGTTCGCCGCCGAGCACTGCACCGGCCTCGACGCGCCAGCAGGCCTGGCGCACGGGTTGTCGACCACTGAAGCCAGAGAATGCTTTTGACTGTGACTTTTTTACAGAACGGTTCCCCCTTTTCAATTTGTCGAGCTGTGCACCATCCGGCAGACCACTCATTGTGCGCATTGCAACTGCAGTGCATGTACAAGGTAGCCCAGTGACGGACGCACCATCGCAGACGGCTCGGCATTGGTTCTGGGACTCGAAATTGTTCTCGTTGCCTCCCCTGCCTCTGTAGGTGAACGTGACGCAGCGGCCGCTCGCGGCATCGAAGGCCCAGCGCGTCAGCGCGAACGAGCCGCTGCCCACCTCGCGCGGCTTGTTGCAGTTGGCCAGCGTGCGCGCTGCAGCGGTGGCGGTTCATTCCAGTAAATGTGCATTCAAACAACCGAGAACAGGGCACCACCTCCAGGGCAGCACATGGTGAACTCGTCGGTGGCGCCCAAATGACAGAAGTATCCATTGGGGCACGTTTGAAACTCGCACGAACGCACTCGGTTCGAGACGGTGTCGACCAGTGGCGTGCCTCGATAGCAGACGTTTGTGTAGACTAGAAGGAAAATGAATGTGCGCTGTTTATACCAACTGTACTGCAGCTACTGGCTGCACCTCACACACTGGAATAGTGTCCCGGGCACTATTGGAGGGGACAGTATAGGACGGAGCACTACAAGCGTACAGTTGTTGGTAGGGAGACCTCGGGCGATAGTTTTAAGCTCGGCTTACCATTTTGAGCTCGAAATATTGGAGGGGGCAACTAGTGGGCACTACAGGAAGAAGCATGAAAGAAAGGTGATCACGGACCAACGCAAGTGCTGGCGCAGTCCTGCTGACTCTGGAAGTTGTTCTGGTTGCCGAAGAGGCCGCGGTAGGTGAAGCGACGGCACTGCGCGTTCGCGGCGTCGTAGTACCAGCGGGGCAGATTGTAGGGCCCGCTGCCCTCGGCCAACGGCTGCGCACAGCGATCCGACTCCTCGCGCACCGCTAAATGGGAACACAGAACGATATTTCGGTGCGCTGGGCAAGCTGCTACTTGAGAGAAATGTTTCAAATGGACGACTAATGCTAAACAAACAAACAAACAATTGATAGGTTCATGCTGGAGACTACTTTCGTCAAAATCGCCCAATAATGGCCATTTACGCCATTTGTTTTAAGCCGAATGGAAGGTGGTCAGATCTCAAGTGTCAAAATCACATTTCTGGAAGTCGACCGGCCTGAGATAAAACCACCACCGACTTTTGGCGTGTACATGGACTGACTTCCACATGTTTCCTTAATTTAGGTAGTGTACCCTCACCCACCCAACGCATTATGTAACAAAGAGAGGTTGCATTGTCAACGGATAACAAACTGAAAGTGCGGTGGAGGCGACCAACCATTTGGACAGCAGACGGTCTGTTCTGCAGTGCCTCCGATGTGGCACCAAAATGTCGCTGGACAAACGGCGTTCCCAAAGGCGCACTGCAGCGCTCTCAGAGGGTTCAGGGGGTCGGGAGATGGGTCGCCCGCGGCGCACGGGTTCTCAAACACTAAAAGTCCAAAGCACATTGTGAGGGCGGCGTGTGGCCTAGTGGTGGAGAATCGGCCTCTTGCGTGCACGGTTCTCTGGGTTCGGTTCTCGATGGATCCATTAGATCGAGGACTTCGTCGCTGCCCTAGATTACAGATGGCGTTCTTCCGAATGTCTTTGGCTAATTATGCAGCTCCAGACGAGAAGGCGTCATGGAGATGCGGATGCTGTATGGGCTATTGACGGCTTCCTAGCGTTGCCCCAAGTCCAACAACAACATCAAGCACATTATGAAGGGTACCATTGCGAATGAATGGCATGTAGCATCACCAATCGTGTCATGTACTGACCATGACAGAGTCGGTCGCACTCTTCCTGCGTCGCAAAGTTATTCTGGTTGCCCCTTAGGCCGCCATAGGTGAACCGTTCGCACTCATTGCTTGCCCGATTGTAGTACCATCGCAGCAGGGAAGACCTGCCCTCCCCCGCGTTACGAGGCTGCTCGCACGGGCGGCCTGCAATGGGCAGTGTTGAGTTGGCGCGTTCTTCACTGCTGACTGTGGAGCTGGCTGCTGCACTGCGCTGCTATACAAGGGGAAACGGATCAAGCAGTGGCATGCATGGTTGACAATGCGAGAGGACGTGTACGTTTACAGCTGCCGAGCTGAGAAGAGATCTAAAAGGGTCAATTTGCTAACCGTTAAATCAGCAAATCAGCAAACCGTTGAATTGATTACCTGTTCGTGAGCTACAGGTAGTTACTGTAATTACTGTCCTTGAAGGAATCTTTTCTAAAAATAGGTTATGAGACCAGATTGACCTACAAAAGAGTCCCTATGCATCTTATGACCTAGATCCAAAGCATTCGAATGACGCGTACGCCTGCCTAGAACAATGCTGTACGGATACATGGTGTCCACCTGAGTCTGCAGGGCAACACACAGTCGTCTCCACATTGGCTCCGATGTGACAGAACTGCCCATCGGCGCAGCTGCCGTCTCCTTGTGATCGGTCGCACCGCTGAGGCAGCTGACTCAACGTCAGGTACTGCGGGCCTTGTTGGCAAGGGTTCTCGAAGACTAAACGATGTTGTGGGTAGTACAGTTGCGGATTGGTTGGTACCAGGGTTGGTACAATAGCCAAAAGGGTGCCTGACCAGGACAAGCTTCCTGACAAGCTGTGACTGACAGAAAGTTGTTCTGATTTCCCTTGGTGCCCGCATAGTTGAACTGACTGCAGGCTCTCGTTTGCTGGTTGAAATAGAACCTCTGCAGCTGGGCAGTGCCACGCCCAACTGACAGTGGCTGGCTGCATGGATCTCTTGCTGAAGTGGAACAGAAATATGGTGCATGCAGAGAGAAACATGTGGAATGCGACGGACCATTTGGACAGCAGAGCGTGGAGTCCTGGTTGCTTCCAACGTGACACCAGAATGTCTCTGGGCACAGGAGATTCGTGGGACTGCAGGACACGACCTGGCCTGCGCTGTCGTCGAAATTGTCGGGCGCGTTTGGACAGGGATTCAGCAGGACGTCGCATTGGCCTTCGCATTCCTCTCTGGTGAGGAAGTTGTTCTGGAACAATAAACTTGGGATTTCTAAGCAAATGCCTTTGTAGTATTCCGGTGCACGGTGTATACCTGGTTTCCTTTGAGGCCTTGGTACGTGAACTGCCTGCAACTCCTGGACCTGGCGTCGTAGTACCACCTCAGCTGGCCAGGCACCACTCCCTGGACGCCTTGTTCCACGATCTGGGTGCAGGGGTTGGTGGGGTTGGGACAGCAGACGGTCGTCGCAGTCCTAAGACCGCTGTGACACCAGTGGCTCGAGGGACAGGAAGTGGCGTCAGAGGGTGCGCAGCTGCTGGGCAGGTTCGTGTCGTCTGAGAGGATGGGCTCGCCAACTGGACAGGGATTGACGTAGGCTGGACAGGCGCGCTGGCATGACTGCTGAGACTGGAAGTTGTTCTGGTTGCCTCTGAGGCCTACAAGTGGGCTCAACTAAAGTCACTAAAAACGCGTAAACTAGAGGGTAACCTCTGTAAGTAAAGGTCTGACAGGTCCTGCTGGCTCGATCGTAGGACCACCTCGTCAGACTGTACGGACCTTCTCCAGTGATCCGTGGCTGGGCGCAAGGGTCGCTTGCTGAATTGTTGTGCATTTGCAGTACGGATGACATGTTGCATTGCAACCCAAGGTTATTAGAAGCAAATCAAGGACCAACGAAGTTGATTTTCCAAGACGCCAAAAGTGAGTGCATGAGGCGCTCCCAACACGAATGTTTCATACATAAATAATTAATTCGTTTTGGTTCGACATGACCCACTGTTCACAGATCACCAACGCATCAATACCTCTAGGACAGCACATGGTCGTCTCAGCAGTGGCTCCGTTGTGACACCAGAACGTGTTGGGACAGGGCGTGTTGAAGCCGCAGACTCTGGGCAGTCGATTGTCACCGAGAACCGGGTCGCCTTCGGGACAGGCGTTCACCCACACGGGACACGTGGCCTAGGGCAATCATGTATGTACATACACAGTGCCTGCAGCAACCTGGGCCGAGTTCCACCAACCCTGCACTCTCCTTCGGTGAGGAAGTTGTTGGAGTTGCCTTTCATGCCACGGTAGGTGAACGGCACGCACGATCTCTCGGTCGGGTCGTAGTAGAACCTCTGCAGCGTGTACTGACCAACGCCCTCTTCCAGGGGCATGCTGCACTTGTCACCTGGGAAGCGATTGACAACACCGTTTCGCATTCGGACAGCCCAACCACCGTTCCAGGGCCATGCACTCACCAATGCAGTGGGCGAAACACCGTCGCATACATCCTCCACCAGTGCGCAGAACCGCAGAGTGGTCCGTCCTCGGGTTGCAGGGTGGTCATCCCAGCTCCCTCTCCCAGCGCAGTCCAGGGTCCACACGCTGCAGGCTCCAGGGTTCCAGAGGGCTGTTCTCGCAGGCCGCGCAGCAGTTCAGTGCATGCACAAGCCAAGGTGAGAACAGCAGGTCCAGGCGTGCGGTCAAGCTTCGAAGCGGTGCTGCAGCAGCTGCGTGCGGGAGGACCAACCGAGACTGGGACAGCAGAGGGTCGTCGACGTGTCGGCGCCAATGTGACAATAGTGACTGTCTGGACAGACGTCGCGCTGAATGACGCTGCAGCGAGCCAGCGTGCCCTGCGACGTCCTGAAGGGCTGGCCCCGCGCGCAAGGGTTCACTGAAGCGAATGTATACAATTGTAGTTGTGCATGGACAGGTGCAAACTGCATGGTTGCACCACAACGATAATGTAGAAATGTACATGCACACGTTCAACGTCGCCCAACCAGCCAAGCACGCGAGTGAAATGATTCACGTGTAATTAATCAGAGGCTTTCCTATGGCACTCATCATTGCACAGCACTTGTAACTCTGTTTAACAATTAGTTCGTGAAACAAAGCCGAACCGAAGCAGGCGTCCTGGCAGCTCTGTCGACTAAGGAAGTTGTTCTGGTTGCCTTTGAGGCCTTCGTATTGAAAGCGTTGGCACTCCTGCGAGATGGGGTTGAAGTAGAACCGAGGCAGCGAGGCCACGCCTCTGCCTCGCTCCATCGGCTGGCTGCACGGGTCGCCACCTGCGCGGTGAGAGACTCTCGAGCAATGTGCATGCTCAAAGTTCCTTTCACAAGACTAACGAGAAAAAGTCAATAGAGCGCAGCACAACTTCACAACTTTTGCTCTGCATGTAGTGCCGCTGCATACAATATATACATAGGTGCGAGTAGTCTTAGGGAGTCTTAGTCTTAAGATTTTACAAGGCAAGCAGTGAAGTTTTAAGCAATGTTCGTCTAAACACCAGCATTAGCAGCCACCTATAGCGGGACAGCAGAGCGTCGTGGTGGGGTTGAGGCCCAGGTGGCAGTAGTAGCCGGCTGGACAGACGGTCTGGTCGACGACGCTGCACACCTGCAGCTGGCCGTTGGTCGCGCGCAGAGGCTGGCCCCTGGCGCACGGGTTCACTGCAAGGTTACCAGCAGCGCAGCGAGGTTATTTCAGCAGTGGGTGAAGAAAGCTGGCCACCGAAGCAGGCGTCCTGGCACTGCTGTCGGCTGAGAAAGTTGTTCTGGTTGCCCCGCGTGCCCGAGTACTGGAACGGCTGGCACTGCTGACTGGTCGCGTCGAAGTAGAACCGAGGCAGCGCCGCGTCTCCGGTGCCCGTCTCACGAGGCTGACTGCAGAGGTCCCCGCCTGAACTCGTACAGGTGCGAGGTTTCTGTGCGCCACGCTGCTCTAAGCAGTTTTGTGATGACTGCAGCGTCAGCGTGACAAGCTGGCGAATTTGCACAAAGCCTGTGCTTTCGCGTCGATGCAGCTACACCAGAGCACCCAGCCTACAGAATACAGCTCACCGAGGCTGGGGCAGCACAGTGTAGTGGAGGCGTCCTGTCCAACGTGGCAGTAGTGGCTCCGCGGGCAAACGTCTTGCTGCAGGGCGCTGCAGCGCTGTACCTGGCCCCCTGGGCCGCGCGCTGGACCGCCCCGCTGGCATGGATTCACTGAATGGTAGAGCAAAAGTCATGCAACACAAAAAGTTCAACGACTGACGCTCACGAAAGCAGGCGGCTTCGCAGCGATCCCGAGACATAAAGTTGTTCTCGTTGCCTTTGGAGCCCGTGTACTGGAAGGGCTGGCAGCTCTGCGTCACCGACTCGAAGTAGAAACGCGCCAGTCGGCTGTTGCCGCGTCCGGGCTCCATTGGCTGACCGCAGCGGTCGCCTCCTGCAGCGAACAACAGGAATTTCAAATGAGATAGCCGCAGACGTAAACACCTCGAGAGTGTTGGTATGTACATTCGTGCAGACTAGGCAGGCACTCAACATTTGCAAACCAACAAAAAATTATCCCCCAAGGAAAACAAACCTTTCGGCCTCTTGAAATTTATGTACGACAAAACAAAACAAAAAAATGATGCCTGTTCCTGAGACGATAGGAGATTAACATTGTGATTCAGTGCAGTCCGCTGTAGCCAGCCCAAGACTGGCAAAAAAATGGTCGTGAGGCGGTTATGTACACGGTACGAATCATTCCATTGAACAATTGCGGGACTCCAGAGATTAAGCAATGGTTGATTTCGAGATTACCGAGAGTGGGACAGCAGAGCGTGTCGGCCGCCGTGGCGCCCAGATGGCAGTAGTAGCCGGCGCGGCAGACGTCCCGCCGCTGCAGCGCGTCGCACTGCTGCAGCTGGCCGCCTGGCCCTCTCGCCGGCTCGCCCCTCGCGCAGGGATTCGCTACAGAGCAGAAACGGCGCGGTCTGCACTATACTTTTTTGGACCACCCTGTATACCGTGCTCTCTGTCTGCCCCTCTGCTGGGTTTGACTCAATTTTGGGTGCTGGGACGTATCTATTTTATTAAAAATTGACAAAAATGTGTCGACGTTATTCCTTAATGAATCCCTCTCGAATTGTCAATCCCCCTCTCCGCATAAGGAGCTCTGACTCCCCCCCCCGGATACAGGTGTACTGCTCCAACTGCCCTCACCAAAGCAGGACGTCTCGCACTGCTGTCGAGTGAGGAAGTTGTTGGCGCTGCCCTTCTGGCCTCGGTACTGAAACTGCTGGCAGCTCTGTGTGGTCGCGTCGAAGAAGTAGCGCAGCGCCGAACCGTCGCCCTCCCCGTCCAGCCTGGGCTGACTGCACAGGTCGCCTGCAACCAACGCACGCTGGGCACGTTTCACTAATCGATTAGAAGACGAGAGTTGATGCAACAGGATGCTGCTACCTGGTGCTGGACCCAACAGCAAACCGTTCACATTCACAACATACCCAAGCGCACACATTCCTACTTCCTAGTCGCACGCACTAAACAGCTCAGGTCAGTCAACTTGCGGGTGCACGCAAAAGGAACTTTACTTACCGTAAAACCTTATGAGAAGCGCCCCTCCAGAATTTACCATGGGCCTTAATCCGAAATCCGAATCCGAAATCCGAAATCCAAGGTTCCACGGAGTTTACCATGGGTTTTACGGCATCTTAAACTCTAACATCAGCAGCAATTCAGAGCATCCTGAGCAAACAGGTATGAAAAATTGGCATGCAAATTCAGGAAAAAAGGGAGCGCACCCTGTGTGGGGCAGCAGACAGACGTGTCTTGATCGAGCCCCACGTGGCAATAATAGCCGCTGGGACATTGCGGCGACGGGTTCGTCCGACAGCGCACCGACTCGCCAGGCCCACTGCCCAACGGCTGGCCGATGCGGCAAGGGTTCACTGAACGCAGTAACATTAGCGATATCGATCGGTTTTCAGAGACGTTTCAAAGATGTTCACTGCACATGTGTAGCAGAAATGTTTCCACCTGGATACATTGTAGGTACGACGAGACTGCTTGAAACTATTGTAGTGAGCCGAGAACTTGAAAAGCAGAAAGCGCAAACCCGCGACGCCACAGGCGGTCCTGCACTGCTGGGCGCTGACGAAGTTATTCTCGTTGCCCTGCATGCCTCCGTAGGTGAAAGGCACGCAGTCTCTTGCTTCGGCGCTGTAGTGGAAGCGGCTCAGCTGCGCGCCGCCCACCCCCGCTGCCAAGGGCTGCTGACACGCGGGCACGTCTAGACAACGTAACCTACATTTACCCACGCTTCCGACGTCGCTGCCTGCTGGCAAGATGACAAGATGACCAAGTGACCGAGAGTGGGTCTCGTGATCACAAGGCCATGGGTTCAAGTCTCGAATGACTACCGAGGACTCTCCATTCAGTGATTTTCTTAGGTCATCCTTGTTATAGAATAAAAGCGGATTTCTTATGGATATCCGCCCTGCAGTTCGTTGTACATTATGTACCCCAACCGTTTTACCAAACCAGCTAGAGGTATGCCCTATACTTCCATTACCTTCTCATCCATTACCAAGCACTAGCCCTACAGTCGACTGCCATTGGCTACGAATACCATTGAAGAAATCGAGTTTGTCGAGCGTGTTTGAAACGTTCTGCAAAATCATGATGTTATGCGAGTTGAGGTGGTATCATTGGGTATGCACTGACATACATAAAGGTAGCTTGTAGCATGCACTTGTACCAGCTAACCACATAACATCAGTTGTTGTGATGGCTGAACTTTCCTTCCTCCTGACGCCTGTGACCAACGCACCTCCCTTGGGGCAGCAGCAGGTGTTGACGGGAGTGGCGCCAACGTGGCAAAAGAACCTCGTGGGACACGTCGGCTGCGGCGCTGGCTGGGCAGCTGGCACGGCGCACAGCACGCGCGCCCTGCCCTGCACCAACGCTGGCCCGAAGCTGCAGGGGTTCGGCTGCGCTGAAGTATTTATTTTCTTATGAGACGTGCGCTACCAAACAAAGAGGTTGTAGGCTAGCTCGAAGTATGCAAGGCTGATTAGCTTCTTGATCCCAGGACACCTCTGCAAAAGCAACGTAGTAGATACATACCTACATGCACTACATGACTGTACATGTACAGATTGTACAGATTGCATATGCCTACACGTACAGATTTCAGCTCCATCCCACTGCGAGATTGTGCATGTGATAGGGGTCCTTGCCATGAACTGATCTGCTTCGTAGTCTGTTAGACGCGTACACGTACAATATGCACCACCACCTGTTGCCACTGGCCGGGTCACCCTCCACCTGTGTCGGTTAACCGCAGAGGGCCAGTCAGGGCAAACGAGAGGCAGGCAGCGAGCGCAGCGCTTGGGGCATGGCAGGGCGGCCCTCTTGAAGCAGTACGCACGGCAGTGCCGACAGCCTGGCGGGCCAGGCAGCTTTCGCTGTTGCTGCAGTTTTCTTCGTCGTCGCAGCAGGCTCGCCGTGTCTGGGTCCCGGCTGTTGGACCACTGGACCAGGGATGCAAGTGCGGAAATGGAACTGCGCTTGGTCCTGCAGGATTTTGTGACCAAGGAGGAATCTAGACTCAAGGAAGGGACAGATAGGATATGCATAGAGCAAGTGCAACGCAGGAACAATGTACCAGCATGATGAGAAGTGAGAACCCACGATGCAAGACACAGCACACCACCACCGCAAGACTGGTAGGGAAGGACAGAGAAAGCGGACCGATATGCCACGAGGTTAGAGATTTTTGACAAACCAATGTCAATTGTCACTCCATGCTGTACACGCACCATTGCTCTGCTTCAGCTTACAACAGTACTGTACTGTACTTTTCACAGGCAAAGCACATTTGTATATTAGAGAGAATTGCGACATGCGCAGTGTCGAGTTACGCACCTCCGCATGTCTGCGTGCACGCGTTGAAGGTGGGGAAGTTGTTGCGGTTGCCGCAGCAGCCCGAGTAGTAGAACAGTTCGCACTTCTGCTGCACGCGATTGTAGTGCCAGCGCGGAATACGGTACGGCCCACTGCCCACGCGCTGGGGCAGAGAGCAGACGCCCTGGCTGGAGCCCCCGCGCTGGTGGTAGAACGTGCTGTAGCCTGCAACTGCATGGATTGTCAACTACTAGACATTGCGAGTGGTGCTGAGTGCATTTGCTGTTGAAGAGGGTGTTGGTAGAGGTAGAGGAATATTGGTAGAGGAAATGTTCCTGCATGCATACATATTTGATTGAAATGCAAACTCCATCCAGTTACAAGTAGGTACAAGTAGTCTAAGTACCGTAAACCCTATAATTAGCCCCCCGAGGGCTATTTTTTTTGTTGTTCGAGCTCTAGGAGGGTGTATAATTATAGGGGGGGGGGGGGCTAATCATAGGGGGCTCATAAACTGGAAGTGTCGATGTGTGGGAAGCTTTGTGGGCGGAAAGCGCGTGGAGGCGATTTTTAAGGGAAAAAGACGAGGCGCGCACACGTTCGTACACTCTAACGCACTCTCACACAGTCTCACATGGACATACATGTACATACATACACATACGCGACCATACATGCAGAGACATGGAAAATTCTGTCTTTCAGACGATAGTCCATTTAGGGAGGGGCGTAATTATAGGGGGGGGGGGGCTTATTACCTCAAAGTGGTCTTAGGAGGGTGTATAATTATAGGGGGGCTAATTATAGAGGGGGGCTAATTATGGGGTTTACGGTAAGTGAGTCGAGGTAACGATATTGTTCCTTGGACAGTAAGTCGAAAAAAATGGCGAATAAAACAAAGCACATACTGTAAGGACACACCTATACAAAGTAGGCTATGCTCACATCGGCTTTTTAATCATGTTCTCTAACCTTAGCTGCTAACCAAAGGCACATTTTATTACGCAAATTTAGCAAACTTCAATTATTGTGGCATTACGCTGGTTTTAAGTTTAGCAACGGCAACTGACAAACGCAACCGGTGAAGTTTGGGACGTAGGGCAATCCGGAATAAGGGTTCTTTAATTCACTTTGAACATACAGTATGTCGAAACATGTTCGCAGGCACTATCGGTTGTTGTTGTTGTTGTTGGATTAGGGGCATCGAGAGGCGGCCGTCAATGGCCCATATGTAGCATCCCCATCTCCATGACGCCTCCCCGTCTAGAGCCGCATAATTAGCCAAAGACATTCGGAAAAACTCGATGTGTAATCTAGGGCGGCGACGGCACAACAAAATCCATAGAGAGATAAGTCCTCGATCTGCATAGTGGCCCAATCAAGAATCGAACCCAGGACCGTGCGCGCAATAGGCCGATTCTCTACCACTAGGCCATACGCTGTCCAGGCATACCGGTGTGTCCTCACCTTTTCTGGGTCGGTGGGGCGCTTGTACCATTCGCCCTCTGCCATAGACCGGTCTGCCCCTTCCCTGGTAGTAGTAGGTGTTCACCTTGCGCACAGTGCCGCCACCTCCTATTGCGCGGTTCAACAAATTCGAACCACTGCCCAGCAGAACGCCTGCGACAAGAGGGGACGGGTCTTTGTTGGCATTTTTAGGCGATCCTTTATCCCATGAGCGTTTTATTACACATACCTACCAGTTTATAAGCAAGCCGACAATTACCTATTGCGACTCAATTCCATATACGTTTTTTTAGTAAACGTTTGTTGGTCCCACCGAAAACGTTGCATGCTTGGTTAAATTGGGCTTCGCACTTTCGCAAGCAGTGTTCATGTTTTCACGGTCTCAAAGTACACTGATGCGTTTAGTTCCATCGTCTGGCAAAGACCCGTCCCTGCTGCAGGGGGATAGATGGTGAGGTTCTGCAGGGCCGCGGCGGCCCGTCCACTGCTGACCAGCTGGTCTAGGGGGACTCCCTGCAGCGCCTCGATGTACGCCTGCAGCCTGCCGTCCTGGATCGTGTCCAGCAGGTCCTGAACGGTGCATACCATAGGTGCAGTGGAAGTGGCGCATGTCGTGCCTATTCGTACACCGTCGCGTTGTGAGCACACCTGAATACTCCAGCGGTGCCCCAGCCCATAGACGCTATTAGAAAAGGTGTACAGTGATCGGTGCGACGAAAAGGATAGGTTTTATTAGCATAGGTTTACAGTATTTAGCAAAGGTTTTACCGTTTTACAGTAGCTAAACCTCAATTGTTTGTAACTAGCCTCGGTGTCCTTGATGACGTTCGGCTGTCGTTCGGTCTCCGCAAACACGGCAGCCGCTGCGACAACGAGAATTGACAGCAAATTGCAGCATTTCTGCAGTCTCCGCGATCGTTGAAACATTTCGCAGCTTTCTCTGAAAAGAATGCTCCATTATTGCGTTATTGTTACGAACATTGCATATCGCATTGATCGCAAGGGAGACAGCTCAAACGCGCCACTTAAATATGAAAAAGCCTAGAGCGATATGCTCATAAAAATGGGAATAGTGACGTTTGTGAGTGACGTGACGTGACGAGATGACGTGTGTGTAAAACTAAAGCGTCGATGGCAGCCACGGCACTGTCGACACTCTTTTCTACTTACAAATGCGCCGCGCGCACGTGTATGTGGGTATGTGTGTATCGAGTAAACTCGCGAACGTACGTGGACGTGGACGTACGTTGACGTACGTGGACGCGCGATGGCTCGATCGAATGCTCGCGACCCCGAGATGGTCATGGGCAAGGTCGATTTTTGATATGCAAATTCTTACCGTAGTTATGGCGCATTTTCAAAGTTTGCAGCACAGATTAACACTACCAAACGAATTGCACATGGATGAATTGCACATCAAAAGACTCGCCTCGACGTCACGAGTCATTTGCACATGCTCCCGCATAATTATGCAAACGAAAATTATGCAAATTATGGCAATTCACAATTTCACAATTTTACCCACATCGGTGATGTTGCGTGGTCAGTTGACACCTGGTGGCAGCAGGTCACTGGTAAAAGCGGAAACGCTCAACTAGCTGGGCCAGGTGCCTCCCTTCGGGGAGTGGGTGAAAGCCCCAACTACTTTTTGAAAAAATATTGTAAGCATGGTACATTCTATCTTGCCTAATTGGAAAATGGAAAATGAACTGCGCATTGATGAATTGCATATCAAATGACTTGGCTAGACGTCACGAGCACTGTATGTGTGGCAACGCACGCATGCACGCACGCACGCGCGCGCGCATTGGCACGCACGCACGATATATGTATATATATATATATATATGTACATGTAGATATATATATATGTATACATATATATCTACATATATATATATGGATATGTATACATATATATGGATACATATATACATGCAGGCATGCACGCACAGGCTTATGTCGAAAGGGGACAGCCACTCCGTGGACTTGCTCCCACATAATTATGCAAATGTATGCTGTAAGGGTGGTACATTGTATCCTGCCCACCCTGGTGAACGCCCATTGCGATTAACAGAGCAGCAGTGAATTTGACACCAGCAACTGTCAACAGGGTGAACGCCCATCACGATCAACAGAACAGCAGTGAATTTGGCACTACCAACTGCCAACACGCACGCACGCACATACGTACACGCACGCATGCACGCACACACGACGCACGTACACGCACGCACGCACGTACACGCACGCACGCACGTGCACGCACGCACGCTCGCTCGCTCGCACGCACGCACACGCTTGCACAGAGGAGCACAGAATTTGGGCCAATTTCTGTCAACGGGGTGCACGCCCTCACGATCAACAGAGCAGCAGTAAATTTGGCGCCACCAACTGTCAACGGGGTGAACGCCCATCACGATCAACAGAGCAGCAGTGAATTTGGTGCCACCAACTGTCAACGGGGTGAATGCCCATCGCGATCAACAGAGCAGCAGTGAATTTGGTGCAAGCAATGGTCAACAGAATGAATGCCCATCGCGACCAACAGAGCAGGAGTGAAGTTTGGTGCCACCAACAGTCAACAGGGTGAACGCCCATCGCGCACCTGCTTGCACAGCATGACCATGTCGACCATCATATGCAAAATCAGTTGCTTTGTTCCTTAACATACACATGGCGGCCAAAGGCCGCGCGCGCCTCTAGTTACTGTAAACATGCACGGGATGTGACGTGACTATGGTGGCAATAAAGCGTTCCAAACAACAAGCATAACTGGTTCCGAGCTAAACAAGTATGTAGTCTTCTTTCGAGGCGCCGGGACGTGCAGCTGGCAACAGATTTTACTGATTTGAAAATTTGCCGTTTCGACAACTATACCACCACCAACACAGTCAAGACTGCTGGTAGGCGATAGTGCATTAAGGGCGTTGCCTAAGGCACTCGAGGTGGGTGTGGGCGGGGAGAGGCAGAAATATGTCTGGATGGGAGGCACAGATTGGGTGCCTTCCCACATTAGAAGTCGAGTGTCTCTTCCTCGTCTACTCTCCTCCCCTCCCCGTATAAGACACTGCTCACACCCTGCCGCTGCGCTGCGCTGCGTGTGGGAGTTCTAAGGGGGTGGATGGAGTGTCAACAAATGCACAGCGCTGCCACCTAGGTATCTGGCAGGGGCAACTGGTTATGTACCTAGCTGCAGCTATGTACTGTAGGTGGCTACCGACTCTGCCAACGGTACCAGCTGTGCTGAAGACAATGGGAGTGTGGTGTGGGAGACAAAGTCCTAATAAGTGGGCGGCACTCGAAAAGGAGGTGACGAAATAAAACGTTGCGTTGGAGAGTGGAATTTCTGCAAAAGAATTGTATGTCCGGTATGTCACCGCCAGTAAAGATAGAACGAAAGGCGAAGCAGGAAGACTGATGCACTAATCGCTGACGTCCAGTGAAACCTATTAAAATAAGTAGTGAAACATTTACCTTCACGTCTAACCCGCGCGCGCGCGCGCACGCACGCACGCACGCACGCACGCACGCACGCACGCACGCACGCACGCACGCACGCACGCACGCACGCACGCACCTTCTCCCAGTACCTATTCCAACTCGCACACACATAAGACTCAGTATAATCGCATTACTCTCAATCGTATCCAGAGACTTTGACTCGGCAGGCGGTCCAACCACAAACTCGGCGCCTCGGCAGAGCTGCAGCCGGGAACAATAGAAATCGACCGACTGCGCGGGCCAATCGCATTATTTGCAAAGTAGGCGTTATGCGGCCGAGCCAGCACCCTCTCTCCCCCCCTGCCTCCCCCGCTGAGCAAATACTCGGGGCACCACCAAATCTACGAGACTAAACAGATTGGGCTGGCTGAATCGCTTAACACGAAGGACGGCCGCGTACAGTGTGTGCACATCCTGAGGTTACTTACTAAAGAAAGTTGCAAACGAGATAGCCTGGGACTTGAATATTGCTGAATGAGCAAAATTTTGTAGCAAATCCCGCACGCCCCAAACTGTTTCAGAGGAGAGACATAAACACGACGCCCTTAATCGGGCCTAATCACAGATGCAAAAATTTGGGATAGACATAGTTTAAATTGCCATCACAGGTATTTCAATTAAACTTCAGGCGCTATTGCAAAATTGATGAAAGAACGCTTAGGTAAAAGTACGTTAAAAAATCAAAATTTTCGACTGTGGCTCATATTTCTAGCTACAACAACCGCGTTTCAATTCTGAGGGATAAGTTCAGAAATTACCCACGGCGCCTACATGTGAAAGCTTGTCCCTCCCTAGGCAAAACATGGCTAAGCCACAGTTTGCAACTGAAAAATTTGCATCTTCTTGCCTTCTCCACCTTTCAGGTTTCCAATAGGGCCACACACACACACGGACCGATTAAGTGGGCGCGTCGTGTCTATGTACACAACTATGGGCGCCGCCAAAGCGGGTCGTTAGGGAGCAACTGCAAATGAAAGTGCGCCACACTTCAGGAGAGCGGGGGGGGGGGTCAAGCCACTTGAGCGGGCATACATATGGCACGTTGACCACACACAACAATCGGGCCGCTACTTCATCTTATAGCACCAAGAACCACAAAAGCCTCGGGTCATTTCGGAGCTAGAATGATTACTTTGGCGTTAACTGAATACGACTCCACGCGCAACACTCGAATAAGCACGCAAATAAGAAAATGATGTGTGCCTCAGCCATCAGTAAGGGTTTATGAGCGTCGTAGAATTTGGCACGGCAAACCGTCCGTCAATTGAAAGCAAGCTCCCACGTACGAAAAATTGTTACACTGGGGCTTTAAATTACGTCAAGGCTCTGTTGAACTTTGCTTATGATAGAGGGTCGAGGTCTTAAAAGCTTACAACTGCCAATATGCAGGGTGGGCCACGGTGCCGGAGCCAACTTTGATCACTCGCCACTCGCTTCCACGTTGACCTTTCTTCTTAAAACATAACATGTTGTACCTCAACCTTGTCTAGAGACGTGCAAAGTTTCAGCCAAATCGGCAAAACGAATGAACTTTTACTCGCGTCTACACAAAATCAACGGTTTTCAAGTGGAGATTGCAGACTGGCCCGATTTGGACGCGGTTGTCTTCCAGCACGATGACGCTCTTGCCCACTGGTCCAGGACTGTTAAGGAGTGGTTGAAGGAAACATTTCCGTTTACTGGGCCGTGGCGGTGCGTGAGACTGGCCGCTAAGAAAGTCACCTGACCTGACGCCAGTCGATTTTTCGGTTTAGGGAAATGTAAAGGACGCTGTTTACTTTCAACGTTGTTCAAACGTTGAAGCGTTGAAAAGAGCGATTGAGAACGCCTTTGCTGATTTCGACGCTGATTTGTCTCAAAGATTTGCCATTCCGTCGCAGACCGCTGTGAAAAATGCATCGCTGTCGATGGCGGGCACTTTGAAAACCGTTGATTTTGTGTAGACGTCAGTAAAAGTTTATTCGTTTGGCTGATTTGGCCGAAACATTGTACGTGTCTAGATAAAGGTTTGAGGTACAGCACGTTAAAATTTCAAGACGATTGACTAACGTGGAAGCGAGTGGCGAGCGATCAAAGTTGACTCCGGCACCGTGGCCCACCCTGTAGAATGAACTAGTGTACTAAAATTTTTCTCCAGTTACGACGATTACTTTTATCAAAAACCCTTTTCGGGTGTAGCACCAGGTCATGTTGCGCGCCTCACTATTGCATACTACAGTACCATCAATCAAACAAAGGCTTCTTTAATCCGAATAGCATTTAGCAAGTCGTGAAAAGCATAACCGGACCTCTCCGCCTATGACGTAATCAGCGCAGTTTCAGCTTGGTGCAACTAGCTGCTGCATAAAGCAAAGTGGGGAGAGCGTGGTCCGCGGCTCGCAGCAGCTTACAGAAGCTAGCGTTAGCTGCGAACGAACACACACACACAGATACATACACAGGTGTAGATGTAAGCTGCGCTGACGCTTGCAAACCTTAGCGGAGAGGGAGAGAGTGAGAGACAGTGGGGCGTCCTAATCCCCCTTGCACCACCAAACACCGCCGCCGTCGTCTGGGTCAACATCTTCTGGAGGAGAAGGGGGGGGGGGTGTAGGTAGGGTGGGGTCGCGCAAAGCAAACTCAACCCCCCTCTCAGGCCTCTGTCACTGTATATTCCCGCCAAGAGACGGCATAAGGCCAGCGGGGGGCACAGCCAGCCCACCGGGGGTGTGAGAAACGCACCTTGTGAATCTTCTCAACGCCCACAACGGGTCAACATTTAACAAACTTTGAAGCGAACCACTTCCTCTCCTACATATGTACAATGTACATCTATTCACGTGTGTACATTGTATAGGCAACTGGAGAGCAGTCTTCTTGGACACGGAAACCGATTGGTAAATATAATTCCCGGGTACTTGCAAGATTGCGCTTAGGAACATTAGGTATTAGAATGAATATGGTAGCTATGGTATAATATGCATGTATACCGCACCTTACAGTGCGCAAAACACAGCAAATTCGCTTTATTCTACAGCAAGGTTGACCTGAGAAAAACAAAGCAATGGGGAATCCTCCGTAATGGGTCACACAAGACTGGAATCCTTGACCTTGCGATTATGAGACCCACTCTCTACCACTCGATCATCTCTCCAGCAGGTAGCGACGTCGGAAAGAGGGTGAATACCGTAAACCCTATAATTAGCCCCCCCCTATACCCATACACCCTCCCAAGACCACTTTGAGTTAATAAGCCCCCCCCCCTATAATTATGCCCCCTCCCAAAATGGACCATCGTCTGAAAGTCAAAATTTTCCATGTCTGGTTGTACATATGTATGGTCGCGTATGTGTATGTGTATGTGTATGTGTATACATGTACCGGTATGTGTAAGTGAGAGTGTGTGAGAGTGTGTTTTAGAGTGTACCAACGTGCGTGCACAGCGCCTTTTTCCCTTAAAAATCGCTTCCACGAGCCTTTCTGCCAACAAAGCTTCCCACACATCGACACTTCCAGTTTATAGGCCCGCCCCCTATAATTAGCCCCCCCCCCTATAATTTTACACCCTCCTAGAGCTCGAACGAAACAATTAGCCCCCAGGGGCTAATCATAGGGTTTACGGTAGGTGACGTTGTCTAGACGTGCCCGCGGGCCAGCAGCCCATGTCGGCGGGGGTGGGCAGCGCGCAGCTGAGCCGCTTCCACTACAGCGCCGAGGCAAGAGACTTTCACCTGCGGAGGCATGCAGGGCACGAGAACAACTTCGTCAGCGCCCAGCAGTGCAGGACCGCCTGTCGAGTCGCGGGTTTGCGCTTTCTGCTTTCCAAGTGCTGACTACCATTCTACAATAGTTTTCAGTCTCAAGCAGAAAGAAGCATACGAGTAAAGTTGCCTATACATCGGACCTATGTACAATGTGTCCAGACTCCAGATGATGGAAGCATTTCTATTCTACTAAACATGTACAGTGCACATCTTTGAAACGTCGCTGAAAACCGATCGATATCGCTAATATTACTACGTTCAGGAAAACCGTGCCGCATCGGCCAGCCGTTGGGCAGTGGGCCTTGCGAGTCGATGCGTTGTCGGACGAACCCATCGCCGCAATGTCCCAGCGGCTACTACTGCCACGTGGGACTCGCTCGACCAAGGCACATCTGTCTGCTGCCCCACGCTTGTGCGCTGCCTTCATTCAGAATTTCCATGTCAGTTTTTCATAGTTAGAGTTTAAAATGCCGTAAAACCCATGCTAAGCGCCCTGGACCCTTTCATTTCGGAAGGGGTTACATTTTCGGCCCTCCGGAAGGGGCACGTATCCTGGGGGGGGGGGGATTACTACCGTGCATCGTCCAATGGCGCCCCTCTTGCATGCGTGCGACTAGTATAAGTGAGCAAGCGTGTGGGTATGTTGTGAATGTGAAGGTTTTGCCCTGCAGTGAAGCAGCGATGGCGATGGCTCCTGTTGCATCAACCCTCGTCTTTTAATCGATTAGTGAAACATGCGCAGCTCGCGTTGGTTGAAGGCGACCTGTGCAGTCAGCCCAGACTGGACGGCGAGGGCGAGGGTGCGGCGCTGCGCTACTTCTTCGACGCGACAGTCATCGCACAACTGCATAGAGCAGTGTGTGATCAGTCAGTCAAAGTGAGTAAGTGAGCAGTCAAAGAGTCTAAGCAGCGTGATAAACCAATAAAAAGGATGCTGAAACACTCGCATTTATTATTTCAGTAGAATTAAAAACACAACAAATCCTTTTCTGGGCATCCCTGAATTATCCGTAAAGCCTTGAAGTCGATGGCCAGGAAGGGGCCTGGGGAGCGCTTGTTCTTGCTCCCAAAAGAAAGCGGGACGACCGTCGCCAGTGGAGAGTGGGTGGGGGTTGTGGTTGGGGTGGCTCAATATCCGTAGCAGTAGGTGTGTTGGTGGTGAGTGCTAGCAGGCGGCAGCTCCGTCTTCGACGGTCTGGTAGGAGAAGAGGCAGCCGAGAGCGTGGACGCGACGGAGGACGTTGCTGACGAGGGCGATGGGATGTCGACTCTGGACGGAGGCGACGACGTGGAGCTGTGGAGCTGCTGCGCGACTGTCCATCGCGCTCGTTGACCGACACGGCGGCGGCCAGCAGCAGGCGTAGCAGCGGCCTCCTGCTCGACGCGTTCGTCGACCGCATGAGCAAGCCAGAAACTGAGCGGCTGAACCGTCTGCTCGTCAAAGCGATGCTGACGAGCGGCATGCCCTTCAGTGCCCTGGAAGTCGATGATGTTCTCACGGCTGCGCTGCCCCTGTTCCTCACTCTGTCTGCTTCTCTGCTCCTAGAACGAATACTGGATAGATTACCTCAAGGAGCTGAGGCCCGCTTTCAAGGTTCCTTCGCGCAAATTTCTGAGTGGGCAAGCTCTCGACGCTCTGTTCGAGGAGACAAAACAGGAGGTGTTTGGCACGTACATGTGCATAGGTGGGCTTGGGGAGGGGTCACCGTCCCCCTGGCTATAGCCGTCCCACTTATTTGCAGGAGAGAGGCCCCCTGGCCATCGCCATCCTGGATAACTTGCGGGAAACCCTCTCTCAATATTAATAATAATGGGTAAAGATGCGTGTTTTTGTTTCTTTTTCAGCGTAGTGTGACCCAAAAATGCTTAAAGAAGTGCTATTAAAGAAAAATTTGCAGGCAGCTGCAAAAAAGGGGAATATGTGACTCTGTAGACAGAAGTTGAGCTTGAAAAGAAGAAAATGGTATTCACGCATTGCTGAAGTCCACTTTGAAAAACCATTGTATAACAGCATTGCAGTTGACGTGGAGTCCACTTTGAAAAACGATTGTATAAGAGCATACAATGGTATGAACAATCAATTTGCTTGTCACATATTCGGCGTTTTTAGCGCTCACTTCATGATGACAGAATTCAGTGGCACTTAGCATAAAAGCGCATACCTACCTACGCATGCACTGATACGCGTGTGCACACGCACGCACGTACATAGACACCGAAATATTTTGTAAGTTGGAAATGATGATCCAATGAATAGAATATTTTGATTCTATCACATTTCGAATTACGATACCTACAGATTGTTCTATTCTGCAAACATATGCGCAGTCTGGAATCGGGAAAACTGATTTTTGTATCACAGTAACAGAAATTTGTTGTGTTAATGGATGGAAATTTGAAATACATACCAAACCCTCTCTCAATATTAATAATAATGGGTAAAGATGCGTGTTTTTGTTTCTTTTTCAGCGTAGTGTGACCCAAAAATGCTTAAAGAAGTGCTATTTAGGCGTTGTTTTGCCACATTTTGGACCGAAAAGCACTGATTTACGCGCTATTTTGCTGCGAAATCTTTCACTTCGACAACGCCCCCTCCAAAATTTCCGACCCCAGACATTTTTTTACCCGGGATGGCTCTAGACCCCCCTTCGAAACCCCCAGCCACCCCCCCACCACCCTTGCTTTTGGACCAATCAGCACCTATGTAACGTGCGTGCGCGCGTTTGTAGTGCTTTGTTGATTAGGTGCTGGCAAAGGTCAAATCGGCGGACATCCTGTCGCTTGTCAGCGACGGCTGGTCTGACACGAGCCATGCGCCCATTGTCAACTTCATGGCTCACTGCGGCACGGGCAGCGGCATGAGCACATGGCTGCTGGGCGATGTCAACACCGCCGACCGCGTTCAGACCGGCCAGTACATTGGCGCCTTGATGGTCGAGCAAATCGATCAATTTGGGCCCTGGACGAGTGTTTGGGCTGTGCACTGACAACGCGTCCAACATGAAGGTGTGTCCCAGTGGTGGTCCCAGGGGTGGGCGGCGGGGGGGGGGGGGGGGTTGGAAGTGGCCAGTTGCCTACACTGAGACCAGGGCCCAGGGGGGTGTCTAGCAGTAGTGTGTGGAGATTCTGGAACATGAACACCAGGGAGGGTCTGTGTCCGTTTGTGTCCATTTTAGGCGGCGTGGAAAGTGGTCGTGGCCAAGTTCCCATGGGTGACGGCATATGGGTGCGCGTGCCACGGAATCAACTTGCTCGATGGAGACCTGTTGTCTAAGATCCACTCGTCTCTCCTTCTGGACTGCATGATGATCTGCGTATTCTTCATGGTCTGTTTCGTGTGTCTGCTAGATTGCATTGAAAGCGACAGGTGTGGTGGGGAGGGGGAGGGGTGGGGGGGGGGGGGGGCGGGGGTACTGCTGGCCTAGCCCCGCCGGTTTTTGGGCTGGCCCCTCCCCTGGATAGTACCAAACAAACTGATTTGAAGGTCAACAATTAATTTCCCGAAGGTGCCATCCCAGCTGTTGAGACGAACGCGGCAGGAGAAGGGTGTCTCGAAGGGACTCAGCTTCCCAGTGTCGACGCGGTGGAACAGCGTCTCGGACTGCTTGTCCGACTTGCTGATCAACCGCGACTGCTTGCGCACCGTGATCGCCTGCGAAGAGATGGACTCGCAGTCGGCAGTCGACCGGACGGACAAAGTCAAGATCAAAGTGGAAAGTCTCGTCCGCGGCTCGGAGAGCGTCGACTTCTGGGAGCGGGTGAGCTCGTTGCTCTCTATGCATCATGCATGCAGGCATGAATCAATTTGTGCCATAGGTGGAGTGCCTGGCAAAACTGCGCCATTGGCGGTGGCGTTGAAGGTGCTCGAGTCGGAGGCGGCCACGTTGCCCGACGTCGTCAGCGCCCTCCTGAAGGTCAGGCGCCAGCTGGAATCTCTTCGCGACCTCGGCCCTCTGCAGCTGGTCAGTTCGCACGTCCTCTCTCGCACGCAACCTACCCCCCCCCCCCTGTTGTTGTTGTTGGATTAGCAGCAACGATTCGAGGCTGTCAATGGCCCATAGAGCATACCATGACGCCTTCCCGTCTAGAACCGCATAAACAGCCATTGGTAATCTAGGGCAGCGACGGCACGACAAATTCCATGGCGCCCTGGCGTCGCGCCCTGCGTCGCCTTCTCAGCTGCGCGTTCCCTCCCCCCGTTGTAACTTTGTTGATTGCCAAAATTGTTGGGTGCTCATAACTCCGCTTACGCACCACTCACCCACACACGCGCGCACGTACGCACACACACTTCTACGGGTCCATTTGCGTGCTTGCGCAGTTTTACAGCGTTCGACCCACTGTATGTACCGATTTCTAAGCTTTGGACACTTCGCTGATGGCTTACTATGTATGATGTATGGTACATGTACATACGTACTCTAAAAAAACAGAAGATACGTACTTTTTTAAAAAGATACCGTATTTAAAAAAAAATACATCGGTCCAAGGTCAAAACCAGGCCTTTGGAATTCCTCTGATTAATCACACGTGTAACATTTCACTCGCGTGCTTGGCTGGCTGGGCGGCGTTCAACGTGTGTATATTTCTACTGTACATTATCGTTGTGGTGCAACCTTGCAGTTTGCACCTGTCTATGCACAACTACAATGTACACATTCGCTTCAGTGAACCCTTGCGCTCGGCGCCAGCCCTTCAGGACGTCGCAGGGCCCGCTGGCCCGCTGCAGCGTCATTCAGCGCGACGTCTGTCCAGATAGTCACTACTGTCACATTGGCGCCGACACGTCGACGACCCTCTGCTGTCCCAGTCTCGGTTGGTCCTCCCCCGCACGCGGCTGCTGCAGCACCACTTGGCAGCTTGACCGCACGCCTGGACCTGCTGTTCTCACCTTGGCTTGTGCATGCACTGAGCTGCGTGCGAGTGTAGAAGTGTAGAAATGACTGTCGAATGACGAGTGGCATGGGAATTCCTCTGATTAATTACACGTGTAACATTTGACTCGCGTGCTTGGCTGGCTGGTTGAGCGATGTTCCGCGTGTGCACATTCCTACACTAGCGTTGCGATGTATCCTTGCAGTTTGCACCTGTCCATTTACAATTGTATAGGTACATTCGCTTCAGTGAACCCTTGCGCGCGGGGGCAGCCCTTCAGGACGTCGCAGGGTACGATGGCGCGCTGCAGCGTCATCCAGTGCGACGTCTGTCCAGACAGTCACTACTGTCACATTGGCGCCGACACGTCGACGACCCTCTGCTGTCCCAGTCTCGGTTGGTCCTCCCGCACGCGGCTGCTGCAGCACCGCTTGGCAGCTTGACCGCAGCCTGGAACTGCTGTTCTCACCTTGGCTTGCGTGCATGCACTGAGCTGCTGCGCGGCGTGCGAGAACAGCCCTCTGGAACCCTGGAGCCTGCAGCGTGTGGACCCTGGACTGCGCTGGGAGAGGGAGCTGGGATGACCACCCTGCAACCCGAGGACGGACCACTCTGCGGTTCTGCGCACTGGTGGAGGATGTATGCGAGGGTGTTTCGCCCACTGCATTGGTGAGTGCATGGCCCTGGAACGGTGGTTGGGCTGTCCGAATACAAAACGGTGTTGCCAATCGCTTCCCAGGTGACAAGTGCAGCATGCCCCTTGAAGAGGGCGTTGGTCAGTACACGCTGCAGAGGTTCTACTACGACCCGACCGAGAGAACGTGCGTCCCGTTCACTTATCATGGCATGTGGAAGTCAGTCCATTTACACGCCACCAGTCGGTGGTGGGTGGTTGTTGTCCCCTGTCATCTCAGGCCGGTCGACTTCCAAAAACGTGAATTTGAAACTTGAGATTTGACCACCTTCCAATTCGGTTGGTATTGGCTTGGGTCGTGTAGGTAAGTAGCGTTTGATGAACGTATGTAGTCGCTCCGCGAATTGATCAATTGTTCATGTGCATATTTTAACATTAGTTGTCCAGTTGAAACATTTCTCTCAAAGAGAAGCTTGCCCAGCGCACCGAAACATCGTTCTGTTCCCATTCAGCGGTGCGCGAGGAGTCGGATCGCTGTGCGCAGCCGTTGGCCGAGGGCAGCGGGCCCTACAATCTGCCCCGCTGGTACTACGATGCGGCGACCGCGCAGTGCCGTCGCTTCACCTACCGCGGCCTTTTCGGCAACCAGAACAACTTTCAAAGTCAACAGGCCTGTGCAGAGCGCTTGCGTTGGTCCGTGATGAAGTTTTTTTAAAGCTTTTGGATCAGATATGTAAATCTGTTGTGCATCCCTCCAAAAGTGCCCGGGGACTCAATTGGAGGATTCACTCATACAGTTATTATATATCATGCGGTGCAGTCGGGTGAACGCAGTCGATTTATTTTTTTCCATGTACCTATGTATACGCCAGTGATGAGCACGGACCTGCACATCTCGGCCCGGCCCGGCCCGCCAGATGGTCCGGCCCGTCCCGGCCAGGCCCGTACACTCAAAACGCAGGCCCGGCCCGGCCGCCCCACGAAATAACTACAGAGTACAATTTACTGAATTACTGTATGCTAATTCGCGGGATTCACTAAAGGGACTGGCGCGTCCACCTCTCAGAATCGCAGTTTACAAGCATTTGACGGCTTAAACAATTGCGATCGACACGCAGTTCACAAGTTTCTGTTCAAGACCAACGAATTCTGACAGGCGTCTGACGTCTGACAGGCGCCTGGGCCGCTTGGTGACCGTCGCCCGCCGCGTCCCTGCCGTTGACGGAGAACATGGCGACGAGCGGCGCTTGCAGCGGTCTTGCTGCATGCAGCTTATTCTCAGCACATGATTCATGCTTGACCGATCGGCGGACCAACTCTCATGCGCAGCCTTCAATCGGGGCTTAAAGCGTGCAGCAACACGCAACCAACGAGTACCTCTCTGTATAAGGAGCATTTCCCAACTGCGAAGTCGCAGCAGTGTGGCCGAGTCGGTTAAGACGCTGGCCCGGTTCGTCAGGCACCCATGAGGTCGTGGGTTCGATTCCCACCACTGCACATTTCTCACGTTTTCGCTGGGATATTGGTCCGACATTCTCACCAAATCTCACTACTCGTCTCTCTCATTCTTAATCAGCCTTCTATCGTTGGTGATTCCTGGCTCTTAGGTATGACTCCACAAGAAACGCTCGCCAGCACAATCATCATGCTTCCCTATGATTGCCACGAACAACCGAGCCAGGCAGCCAGGGCATGTAACGCAGAAGCAGACGTGCGGAAGTCAGCTAACATGGACAGGCTGCCGTACGAAATACTGGAGAAAATACTCCAACACCTTCCAGCGCGAGACGTCCTCGGCAGCTGCCACGACGTCAGCACCGCCTTCCGCGCCACCGCCTCCAAGCGGTGCAACCGATTCACTCATCTCAGCCTCGTCGCTACACTCAGCTCCGACCCTCTGCGGTTGGCCTGGCAAGCAGCACACAGGTCATGCACGACACATTGATCATTAACACGTACATACATGTACATGGGCGCATGCTAGCAATTCCGGCGATAATACAACTGACAATCGAGTACTTATACATAGAAGAGACGCTCTCAGCGTATGGTGCCTCTACGCTTATGCGCTGCGGACCTTATGCACCCCTCCGCTCCACTGCATGGCATATATAATTATTGCACAATTTAGCAAAAGGAATCGGGCCTTGTCGCAAAACGCGCAGTCAGTGTCCGGCCCCGTCTACCTGCCTGTCGATCCGTATAAGGTGGTTGATGTCCGCTTGAATGACCACTTTATGGCAACGTTGGATGGAGCCGAGGGGCTGAAGCCAGAGAGGGAGCTACGAAGGCTGCTGAGAAACGTCGCTCCGTTTCTCCAGTCGCTTGCTGTCTCACGGGTGGTGGGTAGTAGTTCTTCGGAATAGTTTTGGTTTGCACTCAAAATGTTTTCACTGCCCCATTGTGGGCGTTGTTTCTCTTCTTTCTACGGGTCCATTTCTACGGGTCCATTTGCGTGCTTGCGCAGTTTTACAGCGTTCGACCCACTGTATGTATCGATTTCTAAGCTTTGGACACTTCGCTGATGGCTTACTATGCATGATGTATGGTACATGTACATACGTACTCTAAAAAAACAGAAGATACGTACTTTTTTAAAAAGATACCGTATTTAAAAAAAATACATCGGTCCAAGGTCAAAACCAGGCCTTTGGAATTCCTCTGATTAATCACACGTGTAACATTTCACTCGCGTGCTTGGCTGGCTGGGCGGCGTTCAACGTGTGTATATTTCTACTGTACATTATCGTTGTGGTGCAACCTTGCAGTTTGCACCTGTCTATGCACAACTACAATGTACACATTCGCTTCAGTGAACCCTTGCGCTCGGCGCCAGCCCTTCAGGACGTCGCAGGGCCCGCTGGCCCGCTGCAGCGTCATTCAGCGCGACGTCTGTCCAGATAGTCACTACTGTCACATTGGCGCCGACACGTCGACGACCCTCTGCTGTCCCAGTCTCGGTTGGTCCTCCCCCGCACGCGGCTGCTGCAGCACCACTTGGCAGCTTGACCGCACGCCTGGACCTGCTGTTCTCACCTTGGCTTGTGCATGCACTGAGCTGCGTGCGAGTGTAGAAGTGTAGAAATGACTGTCGAATGACGAGTGGCATGGGAATTCCTCTGATTAATTACACGTGTAACATTTGACTCGCGTGCTTGGCTGGCTGGTTGAGCGATGTTCCGCGTGTGCACATTCCTACACTAGCGTTGCGATGTATCCTTGCAGTTTGCACCTGTCCATTTACAATTGTATAGGTACATTCGCTTCAGTGAACCCTTGCGCGCGGGGGCAGCCCTTCAGGACGTCGCAGGGTACGATGGCGCGCTGCAGCGTCATCCAGTGCGACGTCTGTCCAGACAGTCACTACTGTCACATTGGCGCCGACACGTCGACGACCCTCTGCTGTCCCAGTCTCGGTTGGTCCTCCCGCACGCGGCTGCTGCAGCACCGCTTGGCAGCTTGACCGCAGCCTGGAACTGCTGTTCTCACCTTGGCTTGCGTGCATGCACTGAGCTGCTGCGCGGCGTGCGAGAACAGCCCTCTGGAACCCTGGAGCCTGCAGCGTGTGGACCCTGGACTGCGCTGGGAGAGGGAGCTGGGATGACCACCCTGCAACCCGAGGACGGACCACTCTGCGGTTCTGCGCACTGGTGGAGGATGTATGCGAGGGTGTTTCGCCCACTGCATTGGTGAGTGCATGGCCCTGGAACGGTGGTTGGGCTGTCCGAATACAAAACGGTGTTGCCAATCGCTTCCCAGGTGACAAGTGCAGCATGCCCCTTGAAGAGGGCGTTGGTCAGTACACGCTGCAGAGGTTCTACTACGACCCGACCGAGAGAACGTGCGTCCCGTTCACTTATCATGGCATGTGGAAGTCAGTCCATTTACACGCCACCAGTCGGTGGTGGGTGGTTGTTGTCCCCTGTCATCTCAGGCCGGTCGACTTCCAAAAACGTGAATTTGAAACTTGAGATTTGACCACCTTCCAATTCGGTTGGTATTGGCTTGGGTCGTGTAGGTAAGTAGCGTTTGATGAACGTATGTAGTCGCTCCGCGAATTGATCAATTGTTCATGTGCATATTTTAACATTAGTTGTCCAGTTGAAACATTTCTCTCAAAGAGAAGCTTGCCCAGCGCACCGAAACATCGTTCTGTTCCCATTCAGCGGTGCGCGAGGAGTCGGATCGCTGTGCGCAGCCGTTGGCCGAGGGCAGCGGGCCCTACAATCTGCCCCGCTGGTACTA
Organism: Paralinhomoeus sp. GSCO2_6; assembly: GCA_030248085.1. Lineage (NCBI taxonomy): Eukaryota > Metazoa > Nematoda > Chromadorea > Monhysterida > Linhomoeidae > Paralinhomoeus > Paralinhomoeus sp. GSCO2_6. Next base: position 154,553 of record JASAMY010003801.1, read on the forward strand.
CGATGCGGCGACCGCGCAGTGCCGTCGCTTCACCTACCGCGGCCTTTTCGGCAACCAGAACAACTTTCAAAGTCAACAGGCCTGTGCAGAGCGCTTGCGTTGGTCCGTGATGAAGTTTTTTTAAAGCTTTTGGATCAGATATGTAAATCTGTTGTGCATCCCTCCAAAAGTGCCCGGGGACTCAATTGGAGGATTCACTCATACAGTTATTATATATCATGCGGTGCAGTCGGGTGAACGCAGTCGATTTATTTTTTTCCATGTACCTATGTATACGCCAGTGATGAGCACGGACCTGCACATCTCGGCCCGGCCCGGCCCGCCAGATGGTCCGGCCCGTCCCGGCCAGGCCCGTACACTCAAAACGCAGGCCCGGCCCGGCCCGGCCCGTCCAATTGCTCACAATCGCAGGCCCGGCCCGGCCGCCCCACGAAATAACTACAGAGTACAATTTACTGAATTACTGTATGCTAATTCGCGGGATTCACTAAAGGGACTGGCGCGTCCACCTCTCAGAATCGCAGTTTACAAGCATTTGACGGCTTAAACAATTGCGATCGACACGCAGTTCACAAGTTTCTGTTCAAGACCAACGAATTCTGACAGGCGTCTGACGTCTGACAGGCGCCTGGGCCGCTTGGTGACCGTCGCCCGCCGCGTCCCTGCCGTTGACGGAGAACATGGCGACGAGCGGCGCTTGCAGCGGTCTTGCTGCATGCAGCTTATTCTCAGCACATGATTCATGCTTGACCGATCGGCGGACCAACTCTCATGCGCAGCCTTCAATCGGGGCTTAAAGCGTGCAGCAACACGCAACCAACGAGTACCTCTCTGTATAAGGAGCATTTCCCAACTGCGAAGTCGCAGCAGTGTGGCCGAGTCGGTTAAGACGCTGGCCCGGTTCGTCAGGCACCCATGAGGTCGTGGGTTCGATTCCCACCACTGCACATTTCTCACGTTTTCGCTGGGATATTGGTCCGACATTCTCACCAAATCTCACTACTCGTCTCTCTCATTCTTAATCAGCCTTCTATCGTTGGTGATTCCTGGCTCTTAGGTATGACTCCACAAGAAACGCTCGCCAGCACAATCATCATGCTTCCCTATGATTGCCACGAACAACCGAGCCAGGCAGCCAGGGCATGTAACGCAGAAGCAGACGTGCGGAAGTCAGCTAACATGGACAGGCTGCCGTACGAAATACTGGAGAAAATACTCCAACACCTTCCAGCGCGAGACGTCCTCGGCAGCTGCCACGACGTCAGCACCGCCTTCCGCGCCACCGCCTCCAAGCGGTGCAACCGATTCACTCATCTCAGCCTCGTCGCTACACTCAGCTCCGACCCTCTGCGGTTGGCCTGGCAAGCAGCACACAGGTCATGCACGACACATTGATCATTAACACGTACATACATGTACATGGGCGCATGCTAGCAATTCCGGCGATAATACAACTGACAATCGAGTACTTATACATAGAAGAGACGCTCTCAGCGTATGGTGCCTCTACGCTTATGCGCTGCGGACCTTATGCACCCCTCCGCTCCACTGCATGGCATATATAATTATTGCACAATTTAGCAAAAGGAATCGGGCCTTGTCGCAAAACGCGCAGTCAGTGTCCGGCCCCGTCTACCTACCTGTCGATCCGTATAAGGTGGTTGATGTCCGCTTGAATGACCACTTTATGGCAACGTTGGATGGAGCCGAGGGGCTGAAGCCAGAGAGGGAGCTACGAAGGCTGCTGAGAAACGTCGCTCCGTTTCTCCAGTCGCTTGCTGTCTCACGGGTGGTGGGTAGTAGTTCTTCGGAATAGTTTTGGTTTGCACTCAAAATGTTTTCACTGCCCCATTGTGGGCGTTGTTTCTCTTCTAGGGTCCAGCGAAGGAATTGGATAGAGAGTGGCTGAAGTGCTTCCTGAGCCTCCACTTTCCCAAAGTCGTCAGCGTCAAGATTTGCAAGGTCAAAAACAACCAGGGAATGTTGGGCGACTTTTTGAGTGGATTGAACGCCTTGGCGGAACTCGAGATGTCGTGGGACAATTTGGAAAGCCTGAAGGAATGCCTTCATCAAGTTCGGACACTCACGCTGGAAGACGTTTTGCTACAACATGGAGGTAGAAAGATTTCTGTGTCCTATACTAGTAGCTCTGGTATCGCAGGGTTGAAACAATTGGTACATGCTAGCACTAGCAAGAGTAACTTTTGTGTGAATTCGGCCAAATGTGCATCGGTTGTATTTATTTGTTTCAACCTGACGGTGTACCGTGCCAATCATTTAAAGTGCCAACATGGGTATTCACAAACCTAACTAAAAGTTGAAATACTAGTGACTGAAAAACGTACAGTGCTATATTATGTAGTCACCCGACCCATAGGGGTACCGCTAAAGCCCGCCGCGCCGCAATGCTCTGTCTTCTGGCTTCTGTCTTCTGGCTCTGGCTTCTGCCTCGGTTCTAGAATTTTGAATTTGTCCAGAGCCAGAAGGGTCAAAATTGCGCGCTTTTCGCAAAAAATGGTTCTACCGTAGCTGTTTGATTAAAACACGACGTAACTGTCGGTTCTTGGTTTTTTTTAAGTTTTTAGCCGCTTTTTAAATAGTTTTTTATAGCCATCATCGAGTTGCTGACACCTGAGTTGCTTGACTTCCAATGCTTAGCACAAATTTTGCGAAAAAAATAATCAGAGAACTTACAAATTCAACCAACGCTGATGAGGCGTCATGTAGTATACATGCTGATCAGTTCGGCACTACGGTCCTACTCGCCATGCGCTGTAGGACCGCGCGCAATTATGAAAAGAGTCAGAGAGCCCATTGTGGCGCGGCGATTTGTCCAGAAGGCAGAAGACAGAAGCCAGAAGACAGAGCATTGTGGCGCGGGCTTTATGTACGATTTTTGGATGGTCTCACGGCGGGGCGCTTATAGAATTGGGGGGGGGGTGAGGTGCTTGCTTGCCTATCCAATGTTCTACGGTCTGCAGATGCCGACGTCGACGCGCTTAGTTCCACCTTTCCAAATGTGTCTCAGTTGACGCTGAGATGCGCTGCGGGCGCCCAGAAGTTCGTCAGGAAGACGTTCTCCGGAGATGGTCGCTTCGCGTGCCGCAACGTCCGAATCGTTCCACATCCACGTGACTTCTGCCCTGCAAGTCGCTGCAAGTCTCCTCCGCTTTGGTGGCACAGATTCGGTCAGTGGCGGATCCAGAAATGTGTGTCGGACTGGAAGGGACTTGGCAGAAAAGAGGAAGGACCCTGTTGAATGTCGGGCCATTTCGGCGGTGGTTTGGGCACCTAATCGATACCATTTTGACGATTCATAAATAGAAGCGGCGCCGCAGACAAAAATTTTGCTATTTTCGACCACCTTCAAGCAATTGTATCCGGAAAAGTTGCTCTGCACGGCACGTTTCTTCTCCCACCGTCCAGCCCCCCTCCTCCTTCCCCCCTAAATCTCCGATTTCGGGAAAGGGAATGGGTTGCCTTTCCCCTCTCCTGGATCCGCCGCTGGATACCGTTGGGCCCAAGAAAGAGACGCCGCAGCTGCTTCGACTGCGGCCAGCAGTGGGCCGAGGACGCAGCAGAGGCAGACCCTGACTGGGAAGGAAGGCGTGGCCCGCCCAGGCGATCGGAAGAGGAAGATGGACGACGACGCCAACGCTGATCCGCGCTGCTGACAGATCTTGTTCTTGGCCTTGGCTGCCAGCTTCTTGCCGGGGTCCCGCTCGCTGTCGATGATGCTCACCATCGTGTTGAAGCGGTGGAGCCAAGACGACTACTTGGGCGGCTGGTCGCCCGCTTGGTCCCAGTAGGGCGCTAGTGGCGACAACGGCACCTTCCCTGCCATAGCGCGGCTCTGGCAGCTCGCTTCGCCATTTGCTATGCGCGTGCCGCTCTGGAGAACAAACTCTCCAACAGTAATAATAATCTTCTACGCAGTAACACACGTATGTATGTATATGGACAGTAATGGTATGTGTATCTCGTGTACATCACCGGATGTATCAACGGCAATCGAATAAAAAAAAATTGTGTTTGAACGAGCGAAACAAAACACGTGTTCCGTCCGTTTGAGTTGGAATTTTTGAGTGTCAACATTTTTGTCAAATTAGCGTCAAAAAATTTGCAAAAAAAATATCGGAAGATTGGAAGGAGCGGCTCATAGAAGAGGTTCGCCGTCACGAGCACCTCTGGAAGTTGTCCGACGCCCTGCACCACAACAGGGACGCCAACCTCAACGCTTGGCTCTAGATTGGCGAGCTTTTTGCGGAAAAGCTCGGCTTCGACGCCGGTCCCGTTGGACAGAAAGATTCGAGTTAGCCATATATGATTAAATGTCGCGAACTTTACGCAGTTTTTATTTTTTGTAATTTAAATGTGTTTATTTAGCCAATTACATACTGCCGCTCCGAGTGGACGAAGTTGTGCAACAGCCGCAGTAGCGTGAAGAACCGCTTGAAGAAGAAGAAAGAAGAGCGGCAGCGCCGCGAGCAAGGAGCCGCTCCCGAGGTTCTACGGCGCCATGAGCTTTCTCGACTCGAAGAACGTCAACCGGCCGTAGGTGTCATGCTTGCTGCGTTGTACCGTTCTAGAGAAAGAGAGAGAGAGAGAGAGAGAGATAAACTGAAATCATTTCGCGGAAATTTGTGGCTCGAATTACTGAGTACACGGAGCTAACATCTTTATGTGAATCGAATGGAACACGTATAGCAGGAGTAGCATCGCATCGTTCAGCAGAAAACAAACAGAAACAAACTAGCATACATGCTCTACAAAAACAACTTAGCCCATCCGGAGTAATTCTATGGTCTTGGGTCTACATGTAGGATAGTGTGCAGATTGTCGAGTTGTCTGTTTGTCTATACCGTCACGTCACCACACCGCGAAACACAACCGCAACAGAGTGTACATACACAGTAGTGTAGAGTGTACACGAGCGCGCACAGAGGGAGGGCAAGAAAAGCGTTGCTCAACGGCTCAGTCTCAACAACTGCACATCGTATACATAGGTGGCAAGACTGTGACAGGGAAGAAAGAAGAGGGGGCTCTAGATACAGCGCATTCCAAATACATGTGGTCTTGTTGTACCTTGTCGAATCACCGGCACTCTAAATCGTACGGCTCGGTTGGGTGAGTGATCACAACGCGGCGGGGGTCTGAAGGAACCCTGTGCCGGGCGCACGGGAGTTGGGAGTCGGGACGCGTGTTTATGGCAATCATTGGGTTGGGGGCTCAGACTGCCATCCACTCAGAGGTGTGGACGCGCATGCCCGCCTGCGACTGCGGCGCCGGCGCGGCCGCGGGCAAGGGCAAGGGCGCGGGCCCGCCCCCGCCGCCGCTGCTGCTGCCGTTGGCGCAGAATCCGTAGCGCATCTGCATCAGCTCCACGGCCCGCGCGTTCCCGGAGTCCCCGGACGACGTACGACTGCCCGCTAAAAGAGAATGCGACTGGAGGTTGAGCAAACACGAAATGGAATTTTAGAAGGACAAGAGGAAGGAGGATAGAGAGGGAAAAAGAAATAAATCGGAACAAAAAAAAAATGACGAAAATGACACCAACGGGACCGCAGCGACGTGACAACATGACAACAATTGTGCACTATGCAGCAAAAAAACGTTACACGCACTAGACAAATGGTACAAGTCAGCAGACACTCAACAGTACCTGGAGTCGTCCGTCACAGCACAAAACCTCATTGCACACTCACTCATCCAGAGGTAGAGCGGCATACAGTCGAATTGCGTACAACAACTGCGCCGCAAGGATCAGCTACCAGAGGGCGGAAACATGAGGCAGAGGCAAAGGCAGAAGGCAGAGGCAGCGCATGCTGCGAGCAACACGAAGCGAGGTGCGGGGCGCATACCGCGGTGTTCACTAGAGGCAGGCAGCACCTTCGTAGGGCGGCGCGGGACAGGGCTTGGCGGGAGCGGCGTCGGCGCCGCCGCCACCGATGGCGGCCGGCTCGTAGTGTCCGAAGTCGGGCACGGTCTTGAGGCAGTAGCACTCGAGCAGCTTGGTCGCGGTGGGGCGGAGGCGCTTCTTCATCTGGGGACTGTAGAAGATGTAGAGGTAGAAGAGCGCCGCGTGGTGCGTGTAGAGGAGGAAGTGCGCGATGACGGCCGCGAGGTCGTCGTAGCAGCCCAGCACGGTCATCTGGTAGCCGAAGCTATCCAGCGTCCTGATCGTGTAGTTGGGCAGGTTCAGCACAATGAACGCGATCGTCACCACTAGCAGCGAGCGCGTCAGCGTGATCTCCGCCTGCAACACGGCTTGCTCGCGTACGTGCCGGTGCGTGCGTGCCGGTGCGTGCGTGCCGGTGCGTGCGTGCGTGCGTGCGTGCGTGCGTGCGTGTGTGTGTGCGTGCGTGCGTGCGTTCGTGCCGGTGCGTGCGTGCGCGCGTGCGAGCGAGCGTGCCGGTGCGTGCGTGCGTGCGTGCGTGCGTGCGTGCGTGAGTGCGTGCGTGCGTGGGTGAGTGCGTGAGTGCGTGGGTGGGTGAGTGGGTGAGTGGGGGCGTGGGTGCCGGTGCGTGCGTGTGCGTGGGTGCGTGCGTGCCGGTGCGTGCGTGCGTGCGTTCGTGCGTGCGTGCGTGCGTGCGTGCGTGCGTGGGCGCGTGCCGGTGCGTGCCGGTGCGTGCGTGCGTGCGTGCCGGTGCGTGCGTGGGCGCGTGCCGGTGCGTGCCGGTGCGTGCGTGCGTGCGTGCGTGCGTGCCGGTTCGTGCGTGCGTGAGAGCGTGCGTGCGTGGGCGCGTGCCGGTGCGTGCCGGTGCGTGCGTGCGTGCGTGCGTGCGTGCGTGCGTGCGTGCGTGCGTGCGTGCGTGCGTGCCGGTGCGTGGGCGCGTGCCGGTGCGTGCCGGTGCGTGCGTGCGTGCGTGCCGGTGCGTGCGTGCGTGCGTGCGTGCGTGCGTGCGTGCGTGCGTGCGTGCGTGCGTGCGTGCGTGCGAGCGTGCGTGCGTGCGTGCGTGCGTGCGTGCGTGCGTGCGTGCGTGCGTGCGTGCGTGCGTGCGTGCGTGCGTGCGTGCGTGCACCTGTCTGATTCTCCTGTTGGCCGCGCGCATCTCTCTGGACTGTCCAAACGCGGTGGTGGTCATGGTACCGTTGGCGCTACAGGTGGAGAGGGCGCGCGAGGCGGATCGGTCGGCCTTCGTGCCGTGTCCGTTGGCGGTCGCGTCGACGGAGGGCCGCAGGAGGCGGTTCTCGCCGTTCGGCCCCACCGCGTACGTCGTGTTCGCACCGCCCGTGTACATCGTGAACGTCACCGTCGGCGCGCCCCTGCAACCAACCAACAGAAATGTCGTCTTGCGCAGAAATTATTGATTGGTTTTGGTATACGGTATCCCCCCCCCCTACCTCGAAACACGTCCTGACTCCTGCCTGGGTACACCCCTGATTGATTGACTCGTGCATAAACATGTTTACCCTTCGCTAGTGTCTATGGTTAATTAAAAAGGCCAATTAGAATTGAGCGAGCATAGCGGCGGCCTGAGGGCAACAACCGTGGTCGACAAAGTGCTCGTGCCAGCCACAGCTGAACACAATTTATCCCCGCAACTTTCACAGAACGCAAAGTTAAACACTAACGCAATTTGATTTGGCGCCGATTAAAATTTGGTAAAACATGTTTTTCGTTCGCTTGCCTGCGTTGTTTTTGATTATTGAACGAATGGTTTCAATCTTTTATTAAAGGCTGCGAGCAATTTATCCAACCTTGCTTCATCGTGAGGCTGCGGCTTACCGTACGTGTTTTTTTTTAATTTTCTGCATTACTCCATAGGAGGGTATTTATTCTGCTCGAACCCTTGACTTTGACTTTTATTATTTCGCACTGTTTCGGATTCGGACTACCTATGTACTTGCCCGGATGTATGCAAAACAAGTACATACATACATGTGAGTACATTGTACACGCCACATTTCGCGGACAATTTGGTGTCCTCTTACAGAGGGAAGCCAATTAATGAGTGCGAGAATAGCGACGGCGAGTCTGTTCGACAAACGGCACGTGCCAGCCACGGATAGGCACCGATTGCCACCCCGCGCACCCTTCACAGCACGCGCAAGTTGTACACGCGGAGTGGTCGGGCGAAAGGAAGTGAGACTCGCAATTTGAATTGGCGCCTATTACGCAACAAGAGACCATGATTGGCAGGGTCTATTTCTGCGCGCGCGCGCGAGCGAACTGGAAGTTGAAAATTGAGTGAAGAGCTGACGCTTCGCGACGTCGCTAGGAATAGAAGCGACTTAAAAGCAGTTTCGAAGAGAAAAAAATACATACTACAGTAACCAAGTGCATGTACAAAGTACGACATACACATGTTGTATCTAGGCTAGGGGTGGTCGGTGGCCTAAGTTGGCAACCCAAATCCACTTCAGCCCCACCCAAAGAATTTTTCTAAGTGTATTTCTGTCTGTAATGACAAATATATGAGTATTTTGTTGTGCGTGTCGAAAATCCTGACATCTTTCCGCCACCCCCCCCCCCTCATTTCATAAACAGAAGAAGGCAACTGACACGGGTGCGTGTCTCAAGTAGTCCTGTAGCTTGAAGACGACGAAGATGTTGCCGATGATGACGAAGGTGGCTGGCAGGACGATAGAGAGGAGGCACTCGATCATGGTCATGTACATGTAGACGTCCTCGAACGGCTTCAGCACACCGCACGTCCGCTGGCCCTCGCCCCGCTCCACCGAACCGGCCACAAAGAGCACCCACGTCTGCAGCGAGTGCCAGTAGCAATGGTTGAGTCGTCTAGGGCGTCGTTTGCGCGTTGTATCGTGATCGGGACCCGGGTGTTCGACTCCCACCGTTCGACGGTGGCACTGAGTTTGCCATAAAGGTGGCGCGCCTTACATAAGCCCAAGGCGGAGTAAAGATGTGACATTGTAGCCACGCGAGCCGAGTAGCTCAGTGGTACAATAGGGAGTCGTCTCAGCGAGACCTCGCATGATCGTGGTCGGGGTTCGACTCCCACCACGGTACCACTAAGCAGATTACTAATCCCCGCGGGCTATAGGGATTCACGCACTCATTGCCTAGGCAACGCCTGCTAGTCCAGAGAATTTGCTGCAAGAGCGGCAAGGGAAAGAGGGAAAGAGCGACGATACCAGGTGGGTGTGGACTATGCGTTTTTGTTTCTCAATACCTGCAGCAGGGTGAAGAAGCCGACGAGACAGGAGACGTGCCAGCGGGCCTTCAACACAGTCGTCGCCTTCTTGTAGCGGTGCAGGAGCAGGAAGCGCTCGAGACAGACGAGCGCGATGAGCCAGATGGAGACGCAGTCGGCGACGTGCGTCACGTAGATGAGCGACTTGCAGGACCAGTGGCCGAACTCCATGGATTCCACCTGCATTTGCAGCTGCAACCGACCCGCGCGCGCCGTTTTTCTCGCTCGCGCGCGTGAGAGAGAGCCAATCCTTGGAGTCGCACGGACGCGAGCAAAGAGGCAGGCGAGGGAGGCAGGGAGGGAGGGACAGGTTGTCCGAGAGGAATAGGAGGAGAAGGGAAGGTGACGCAAGCAGAGGCAATCCATTTCATTAATTGTGCAGACTCATTAGGAAAAAAAAGAGGAGGTGCGAGTCTCTGGCTGGCTCACGTGAAGATGAGTGCCCCTCCTCTTTTACATGTGGGCTCGTTCGGAGATCGCTTGTGCAGTGAACCATGCCATTCCAGTGTTCCCCGGGTGGTGTGAATTCCTGGTGCGTCCCCACGGGTGGCTTATTCGAAAAGGTCAGACAGTAGGAGGGGGTACAGGCGTATATATAGCACCGCACCACCACAGACACAGACTGCGCACCATACGAGAGAATGTGCTGTACCCAACCGACAAGCAAGCAAGCAGCACTAGCAAGAAAGAAGCGATTCAAAAACGAGCCAACACTTACCTCGTAGTAAAACAGCAGCAGTGTGACCAGGAAGACGGACGAGCAGATGGATAGGCCCAGTAGGTAGACATTGGAGGGGATCTTCTTGAGGGTGCGGTTCGACTGGATCAGCACCCACACCATGCAGTTGCCCGTCAGGCCCACCACCGCGCAAACGGCCATGTAGTGGATGTACATGTAGTTGAGCAGATGCCGCAGCCAGTTCCACGAGGCCGTACTGTTGGCGCAGTAGTCGAAGGTCGCGTTCATCTTTGTCGAGTCGCTCTGTGGATGGATAGGAGTTTTTCTTTGCGTGCGTGCGTGCGTACACACTCTTTATCTCCGCTTAGGCTTCGGCTGACAACGACTGCAACACTCACGACGCGACGCCTAGCGAAAGCGAAGCGAGATCAATAGAGGGGGAGCCTAAGCGAACACGTCTGTCCCGAGTTGCCGAGGGGAGGGAGAAGTGTCGGCGACAACTGCGGATGACGGAATTCTAGAGGGGGGCGAGGAGAGGAGGAAGTGAGGGAAAGGGAAGGGGTGCTAATGAAGTAGAGCTTTTAGTAGCGCAAGCGAGCGCGTTCGCCGCTCGAGTTCGCAACGGCGCACGCAAATTGGCCATTCGCCGAGGCCCGGCCGACGGCGACACAATGGCGCGGGCTGGTGGAAAGGGAAGAGACGGACACGCATGTCGCGAATGGCCATTTATGGTCGCGCCAGCCGCTGCTGTCGTCGACAAACGGCCGCGCCGCCTCTCTTTCCCTCGTCCTAGCCGCCCCGCGATGGTCGTGCGGCACAACACTGGACACTTTCGGCCCCGGGGCGCTTCCTACCCGAAACCGAAACTCGGCCCGTCGCGGAGCGGAGGACACAAAGGGCCTCGTCGTCGTCGTCGTCGCGACGTCGACCGTCGCTTCCGCTGGCCGCGCGACTAATTCCGCCGCCGCGGCGTGGCCTATCGATCGAGCGCGCGAACTCCTCGTCCCGCGCGGCGCCTGATTTCGCCTCCTCGCCGAGAGGGCGGTGCTGCTCCACCCCTTCCCCCCCCCCCCTCAGCTCGTCAAAACAAGTTTCGTCAGACGCGTCCGAGCCAGCACAGCCGCGCCGTGTAGAGACGTGGGCAGCGGCGCGTGATTACAGCCGCCCGACCACCGACCGGCGCTGTCTGAACTACGATTGGGCCACTCACTCATTCACGAGCGAGACCTCTGGAATAGGGCAGTTAGACACGCGATGGATTTTTCAGAAAAAATCTGCGTTCGCAGTTTTGCGATTGACTTGAGGAAGCAAGCGACTGCGGCATTGCTTGGGCGCCGCTGCTGTGTTAAAAAAGGCAGCTAAATAAATGAAGCAATTTTCCAAGTTGAACTAATTTTCTCGTCCCTTCAAGGATTCCCTTGCTGGAGTTCAGGTACTATAATAGCGCTCTTTCGTGAACAATTCAACAGACGGAGGTGAGGTGCGCAAGAGAGTTGCAAGAGAGTTAGACGACACTACTCATGCAGTAGTCGAAACAAGATTTGTTTCAGGACACTACTTGTGCAGACCTGACGACGGGCACATCATTCACTCACCCGCTTAGGTCGCTCGATCGGTCACGCACATCATTCTCCAAAGCGCTCGATACGCTCCATAAAAAAATGTGAATCCGACGAAGATTCGACGAAGGGAGCCGATAGACGCGTGCCTACGCAATGGCCTCTTGTCCGGAGGGGTCCCCTCGTCTGCACCCTCGGCAAGCCGGGCCGAATGAAGTTAGCTATAGCGGGCAGCTGCGCGCAACTGACATCTTTGAAACAGACGCAACTCCCGAAGAAAGCACTCAACGGTTCTTCTTCTTTTGTCGTCTCTCTCTCTCTCGCCTTGCCGCTGCCGTTTGTGGCATTTGCAGGAGATGACAGCCTGGAGCACCCCCCCCCCCACTGATGAGTTGTTTGTCGGGGCGCAGGCGAAGGCGACGAAGGCTACACTTGTTGCCGGTTACGGCGCGGCGGCGACGAAAAGCCGGTTAGGGGTGTCGTGGGCTAATGAAGGCATAGATTCCCGTTTGCGAGAGACGCCGCGTCAGGAGAAAAAAACCGGCGCAACCTACTCAGTGACGAGTCGAGCGCCCGACGGTCTTTCTTCTCTGTTCAAACCCGCGAGAACGGAGGCGCTGACGCAAGCTCGTTGCCAGCCGCGGCCCCCAGCCAATTACGCGACTTCCAGACGGCGCCGCGCCCACGCGCTCCGCTGAAAGCTTACCCGAAATACAGGGGGGCTTTTGAGCCGTTCCCGGAATGCAAATCCGCAGAGACGTAGCCAGAATTTTATTTCGGGAAGAAGTGGATCAGAACAGTCAAAACAACCGCCATTTCTGGCATTCCACTCCAAAATAGCGCTCCAGGCTAAACATTCTACTTTTGACGTCGTGCTTTCATTTTGAAACTGATTCGAATTCTAACGGTTTTCTGTCCCAAAAAAGTGCGCCGCAGGCAAAAATTCTACCTAGTCTCAAGACGTGTCGTGTCCGTCAAAATTGACACTACAAATTTGGCGGCGTTTTCCACTGAGTTGCACTTTTTTGCTTTCGACAATTTGGGAGAATCTCCTCCCGCCCTCCTCCCTCCCCCCCCCCACGGCATATCCCTGCGCAGGCCTGTCAAAAACATCGAATACGAGGAGGGCGTCACAAACTAAAAAAATATAGACACATAACCAGACGCGACGGCGCGTGTGCCCTCACCTCAACTGGCTGCTTCTTATCGGACGTTTGTCGGGCGGGCTGCCCACCGTGTGTCATTTCCCAGCCAGCATCGGCGCCCCGCCATCTCCCTGGGGATGACACAGCTGAAAGCGATGTCGCTGGACTTCAAAAATACGCACACGCGCCTAGCGGCGGACGTTTCGCGTGATATTCCAGAAATAGGCGCGGGAGAAACAGCCATTGTTGACTAATGGTTGCCAACGCCAGGCCGGCAAAAGGACACAGCGCCGATAACGACCGCTTGGGCGACTGAATTGGAGCGTGCAGGACTTTAGGGACCAACAATTATAGCGCAAGCCGTCTCGACAAAAATAACATGGAAGCTGTTCGTTTGCTCGAAGAAAGAATTGCGAAATGCAACAACAGCTCTTTTGCGTGCACAGATGGTTTGGCTGTGTGTGTGTTGTAGTGGCCCTTGTCAATCGCTGTGTCGCAATGAGGTCGACGCATATAAAACATTTGCACTCAAAAACCCGTTTGCCCTTCAGTGGATGGGTGCCACCGACGCAACAGTCTTCGTAGTGCTGTTTACAACGTCGAGAACCGAGCGTTGCGCGGAAAACAAAATGGCGTCTTCCACAAAACATTTTATAATGCTGATGTGCGTCGGAATTATTGCTGGCTGCGTCAGTGCCGGTCCAGCGGCCGGATTGGGCTTCTTTCAGTGTCCAAGTAACCAGGTTGCCATTTTCTCTCTGATTTGACGCCACTATTTCTTTACATTGTGAAATGTTTGAATGATGTAGAATCCTGTTTTCATCAACCATACTTGCCTGGCCACTCGTAAAGATGGCAGCTTACGAACTTGTATAAAGTATTGTAAATAATCGCATACTTTCATCAAAATTTATAGAGAGCTAGTGAAACGTAGTTATTTCGGTCTGTTTCACGAACAGGTCTTCAAAATCATTGGACGCTCGACCCAGAACGTCTTTTTCAAGTGTGCCGACATTCACTTCTGCGGACTGAAATACGTGAGCGACACCTGCCATCCCTTTTCCGTACTGCAACACAGTGCTTTTAAATTGAGAGTGCTGAACACTTGTTTACTCGTCGTCCGGTCACACAATTTTGAACAGACTATCCAGTGCATCTCAGCAGTGGGCTAGTTTGGTGTTGGATTAGGGGCAACGCTAGGAAGCCGACAATGGCCATAGCATCTCCATGACGCCTTCCCGTTTAGAGCCCTATAATCTAGGACAGCGACGGTACGAGAAAATCCATCGAAAGGGAAGTTCTCGATCTAGTGGATCCATCAAGAATCGAACCCAGAGGCCAATTCTCTACCACTACGCCATGCTCTGCCCAGTGGACTAGGAACCAAATTGTTTCTAATTGTTGAACAGCTCGTAACTTTCAGTAGGTTTCAGAACAAAAAACGTAATGAGACAGTACGAACTACACAATGCAGTACAAGAAACAATGCAATGTTCAGGACTGTGAGTACCACGTTGACAGCTGTCTCAATGCGCACCCCAAATACAAAGAGACGAGTTTCATGAGTGGTCTCAAGGAAACGCTCAAATTCGCATCGTAGGCCGCATTCTTATGTATTAATTTATTATTTTTTATTGATTATTTCTGCATTCAAGAGGCTTCCAAAAGAGTTGCTGCACCATGAAAGGGGTGAGGCCGCACAACGACCTGTTCATCGGCTCCAAATGTCACGAGATTGAAGTTCACGACAATGTCAAAGAGAAATCGACAGATAACGCCGGTTCCGAGACTGTCCGCGTTTCGGAATCAAAATCGGAACCGGAACCTGCGACTCAGAATTCGCAGAGGCGGAAGCGAGAGGCGCGCCGACGCGTCGGCAAGGCCCAGCTGTTCAGGGCTGACTCAAAAGTAAGCGTAAAGGTACATACGTAGTGAAGTTAGCACCGAAATAAAGACGCGCGCTTTAGGATGTTGATGGACTGACGCCGATACTTGAAACTCTCTTCCTGAAAGACATTCGCAAGACGAGGTCGGTGGCAGCGCATTCTTTGTGTCTCATACCATACGGTGTATTTTCCAATCCAAAAAGTTGACAATACAAACCACACAGGCCCCACACACTCCACTAACAGTAGTGTCTCATAAGTCAGATCTCAGATTGTGAGACACTTGTACCATGTACATTCTCCAATAATACACCAGGGATACTATTGGTTCAACTCTCTGGTGTAACACACTGGGAAGGGGGCACTATTGGAGAGAAAAGGGGCGCTATTGTTTTAACTTTTGGCTATCCCGAAGGGGGCACTATTGGACGTTACAGTATAGACTATGGCACACATACAGTATCTGACTGCACAGCACCGGCTACACGGTCCTCGTCTGCGAGATCATGTGCGATCAGCCGTCGTCGTTCATCGACCTCGAAAGGTGCGTCTTTTTCAGCGTTTCCAAACGTTTCAAAAGAACCATAAGAAAGACAACGCACTGGGATTGCTCCAATACACCGAATTGCACGGGATTGCACGGGAAATTGTCAATTAAATGTTGCGTTTCTGTCATTTTTTCTACTGATTTACAATTCAAAGTAGCTGGCATGTTACATGTAATTCCATCATGGAACAGCTGTGTGCGCTATAGAAACGTTCAGACTGCTTTTGCTTTTGACAGCTGAGCTGACCACATCATTATCTCAAAAATTTTAGAAACTAGACCCTTTAATGGTAAGTATAAACCAAGTCATAAGGCACTTTTCTAATCCTCGGGTCGCTATTGAGGGGGGGGGGGTCTCACTTCAATCTCGTCGTGCCCGGGGTACTATTAGAAGGGGGTCAAATATTGTAGGGTTTTTACCATAACACTTTTCTTCCAGCATTTTGATGAATCCAATCAAGACAAAGCCAGCTCGAATTGAATGAGAGAGCGCGCAAGAAGAGGACGATACCACCAAGGAAAGTACGGTATAGGCGTTTGCTACGATCCGCGAAACACAATCGTAGTCAGAACAATCCGTATACAGGTAGTTAGATCAAAAGATCAACAGCGATTGAAGCATGTAAATATGGCGGCAGGGGTATTGTCGGTGTGATGCAAATACAACAGAATAACATCGTATGAGACGCTCAAGTGAAGCGAATTAACATCGCCGCAAGTTACGACAGGATATTTCTACACGCAGCGTGTTATTGCCTCCACGTTTAGCACTGCACTAGCATGGTTGTGGATCTTGCAGTCCACATCGCGTTAGCATCTGCCTTGATTTGTGCGGTGGTATTATCGATGCCCCAAGGAGCCACATGTGAACATGGAAGAAACCTCGTGTTTTTTCGCTTTGACTCGTTGCGTTTCCTATAGTTTTATGGCAAACTTTTGTCACTGCGCAAACTAGTAACACAGAAACGAGAAGGAGATGAGCGCTATTCCGAGATTATATCTCGGTGCGTTCAGCTTGTTGTTCGGTTGGCAGCGAAAAACCGTGTCCCCCGAACAATAAAATACTGCACTGCGTGAACAGGCGAAAGTGACAAACTAGAACAGCGAGAATAGTACAAAGACAATTTCTGACCAGCGAATGCACACAAGTGTACACAGTATATCTGCATCGTTCGTTGTCGCAGGGTGATGATACATCTACTTTTTATGGACGCGCGATTCCACGAATCGGGCGGCCATTGTTGGTGCGTTGGCGTCGGCGCTCCCTCCACCAAGTGTTTATCTCCCGTCACCAGCGGCGACGGCGGCCCATTGGCGGCGGCTGACGTCAGCGGCGCGCTGATTGGTCGGCGCCAGCGTCACTACGCCGCTGATTGGCCGACCGGCGCACGGGGCCAACGACAGTGCGGGCGCCCTTTCGCGGCCTAAACCATTCCCGTCCCTACACGCCCGCCCGCCTCGATAGTGAGCGCCCGCACTACAGCGCTGGAACAAGCGCCGGGTAGTGCCGTGCGTCACCCCATAGGAGAAAGCGTTGCGAAACCTAGAAGAAGAAAAAGAAGAAGAAAGCTCGACCAGGAAGCAAGGCTTCTGGCCAAAAAGAGTTGAACTCGACACACGAGACCGTCTGGCCGACAAGCCGCACAACTTGTCGGTCGCCGTCAGTCCCGGAAACGCCACACGCGTCGTCCGACTGACCCAATTGACGGGTGAGAAACTGGTTTGGTTCACGAACAATGCTCTGTAACTCGAAATTTGCCGAATTTGCGTCAGCTCGCTGGAAAAACGGGGCCACTCAAAAGGGTTAACGCGATTGCACAACCTTGCGTCAGTCAGCTGGGGTACCGTATCCTCCGAATAGTATTACGAAAGGGCGTAGTCATCTGGCTTCTTTTGTGTAATATAGCTTTAAGTAGAAATGTTTCAGCGCTTTTATAAATGAACACCGCAGTGATTGATCTGCAGTTATGCGCTCCTCGAAGAAGTAAAATGGTCATTTCTGCATTTTTTGCAACTTCTCATCACAAGGATACTGTAGGTCGAGATAAGAGGCTCATAAACGTCAAAGTCAAACAGCACACATAGCCCCAGCTCGGCCTGCCTTCCACGTGTGTCCCCAAGGGATTACAGTACCCTCTTTTCGTACAGTACTCGAGTCAGGCCACGTCGACCCAGTTTTTGGCTCTGTTCCAGGTTGAAAAGACCCGTGCCCCAGTTCACGATTCTCTCCGGCGACACACGTCTCGCAACCTCCAAGGAAGCAGCATGTGTCTTTCGATCGAATCGAGTACGGCCGCACGAATCGCCGCCGCCATGGGAGCCCGCTTGCAAATGGAAGAGGATCGACCGCCCAGACCCGGAGGTCGACCTCGACCTGGCGGGTCTGGGCTGGCCGACGCAGACGCCACGGACGCTGGCGCTACCCACTGCCACGGACAGTATGAGCTGGAGCTCGATTGGTGCGTGCCCAGCCAGACATCGGAGGTGTAACTGACCGTAGATGCTGGGGAGCATGGGGAAAACACCTAGGAGAACACAGTCAGCAGGGTATGTAGCCTGCAGTCAGTGCATGTTGGGCCAAAGAGCTGGGGTTGACACTTGTTTTCATGCAGGTTGTCTGAAGGTCCCTGGGGGCTGCACCCTTTACCCAGTTACACCCACACCACAACGCACGCGCTGACTCGCCGCACGACGAATGTGCATCAACCATTCATTAGGTGGCGACCTGCTGACGACGCCGCCTGTTGTTGGCCCAGCAGTGCCGATTTCAAGCCGCAGCAGCGAGCCTACTCCCCATTCGGAGGCAGAGATTCCAGCACGTTGGGTCGCCCCGAGCCGTGGCCTATTTGATCGGCAGCAGAGCGACCTCTTCGGAACCACAGAGCACACTTTCGACGTTCTTGCGGGTACGCTGAGAGCGAGACTCTCGGCGACTGTTGAGAACAAACCGATTGTCGTCGTCCGAACGTGCGCCCCATGCAGTTAACCGCAAGGTGCGTAAGTACGCCCATATCCGCCTGGCTCTGAATCGTTCCGTCCCTGGCTCTTCAGATTTCTGTTTGGCGCCAGCGCCAGAGAGCAGTCCCCTGTTGTGCAGCGCCACTACCACTACAAGCAGTCCCATCCACGATCCCCTCGCGCAGCCGTCCTGTCTCCAGCCGTTGTTCCCAGTCGCCGCCCCAGAGCACCAGCATTTGTCGTCGCTGCAGCTGCCCCACCAGCAGCCGTCCTTCGTCCAGCTGAGCGGTGCCGACGTCGAGTCGGTGCTGCTCAGCGAGCAGGAGAGGAGCGCCAAGAAGCTCGTGAGAGCCATCTCTCACGACCACTGCTACGTCGATCAGGTGCGCCGGCTTGCCCAGCCCGTCCATGGTCAATATCAAAAGTGCTCATTCAGGACTCCAAGGTGTTGAACGAGTTCATGGACTGGTCCGTGAAAACGCTGGCCAACGAGCCTCTGCAGGAGGCGACGTCCACCGAGTTCGTGACCACCGAGGACCCGGTCATGACGTTGGCCGACCAGGCTGGCCAGCTCGGTCAGGCCGCCTCGTTTATGGACTCCGTCATCGACGTCAGCCAGTTCTTCCAGCCTGTCCAGGTGAACAGTCAGTTGTTGAAACCGGTGACTCTCACACCCTCTCCCACGCTTTCAGACGGATGTGCAGAATGCCGAGCCCAGCGTCGAAGACATGGTCGACGTGACGGCCTTCTTCGCCGCGCCCTCCACCGCCGGCAGCACCGCTCCCTCCGTACGGTGTTTTCTGTCATTGTTCTGTGTCAGGGGGCACCTTCCAGAAATCCTTTTTCCAGACGCCAGGCCCGGTCGGCTCGACGACCACCTACCGGCAGCGACGCGACCGCAACAACTGGAGCTCGAAACAGTCGCGTCAGAACCGCAAGAACCGCCACCTGTCCAACTGCCAGGAGGTGGAGGACCTCAGCGTCCGGAACGAGTTCCTCAAGCAGCAGATCCAGCAGTTGGAGGGCGAACGCGAGCGACTCAAGGCGCAGCTGCTGCAGCGCATGGGACAGGGCGACGACGAATAAACCCTCTTCGGGGGAGACAGGGCGACTCCATTTTTTTCGGCTGGGCGCGACGAGTAATATCATCACAAATTCCCCACAAAAAAAACCTAGGAGTTCTCTACGCGCGCACACGCGATTCATTGGTTCGGTGTTGGTCTAGACCTCGTGCAGTGGAAAGGGCGGACGAAGCAGCACTCGTTACTCAGCACCTGACTGTATCTTTGTGTTGTGTTTTGCGAACACATCCACGCGCGCGCGTATTGTGGCTATGTAGCTTGTAGAATAGAAGGCTTTCTGTTTGTCACGACTCTCTTCGACGGCAGTGCGCCGCCCTTGTGCAGTTGATTTGAACCATCCGCAGTGATTGTGTACAGCCGATCGAAAGTGCACTACACTGCGGCAGAAACACGTCACAGTGCCTAGGTAACGCGGCACGCCATGTTTTAGTGAGCCTTTCACGTTACGTAATTTCAACCGTCTGACACTAAAGTCAAGAAAGTTACGGTGCTAACAAACTGACCACTGTGATTTACCCACTAAACGCGTCGTCTTTGACTCGCCATTGCTTAACTCAGTTTTTTTTTAAGCTCACCGCATCCTGCTCGCTGTTTCTGTTACGACGGCTCCTTCTCACAACAATCTCAGCCTCTGTCTAAAACCATGTCAAAATTGCACAAGCCGCGATTGTGCACAAGCCACGCCCCGATTTGATCTATGGACACTGCTCCTTTATTGTGGACACAGTAGAGTGGTCTATCTCTCAGGGAATAGTTGATGCTATGATGTGCAATGTGACTTGCATGGGTTGTGCATTGCAATCTGTGCTTGTCTTCTCTAGTCGTGGTGACTGGTGACTGCCATCTGTGATGAACTGACCGCAACCAGCAGCATCCAGCAGCATCTCGTTCTTTAAACGTATGCAGAAACGCACACGTACACACTCACACACACACACACACACACACACACACAGACATGACTTCTGCCTCTGCACAAAAAAGTCAAAACTGCTGTTGGGATTTTTATTTATTTATTTATTTTCCAGCAAGCACGCGCACGCTGTACACCACGAACAACACGATGACACCGCGACGCGATACACTGAACAGTGGTGCAACACATTGTACATACATGCCACTGGCGGGCTAGGCTACGCCAAGCGAGGGCGATTTCAGAGCCTAACCCTTAAGTAACTGTACAGGTTTTCTTTACTGAGTCTGCTTTTGAAGGAGTGAATAGAGGGGGAGGCTACCGTACCAGCTGAGAGGTTAGTCCATACTGCGACCACTCGGGTTGAAAAAAAGAATTTTCGGTAGTTGGTTTTGTAACGAGGATGGGCGAGTTTATACTGGTGACCCCTAGTGGAACTGGCAGGAGCGAAAGAGAAGTAATCTTCAAAGCGTAAGGCAACATGTCGGTGGATGATTTTATAGACCAGCACAAGGTCTGCCTGTAAACGACGGAGTTCAAGCGGTTCAACGTTGGTGGCAATGAGGCGCTCAGGATAGGATAGGGCACCCATTCCAGGAAGGAGGCGAGTAAACCGACGTTGAACTGACTCGAGGGTATCGATGCTGCACCCTTGAGATGGGTTCCAGGCTGGAGAGGCATATTCGAGGCGGCTGCGCACAAACGTTTTGTAAAGCTGGATGAGGAAGTTTCTGTTTCGGACTGCAAAGCTGTTAAAGAGCATGTTAACCTTTGCTGACGCTGCGTGGGCAACACTTCGGCAGTCTCTTTGAACCGAAGATCTGAGCTCACAACAACTCCCAAGTCACGAACGCAGTCAACCGTCCTAAGGGGGTCTCCATTTAGAGTGTAGTCGTAGCGCTGACTCCCACGAATTCCTAGGTGCAGGAGCGAACATTTGCTAATCGCAAGCGTGAGTTGGTGCATTTCACACCAATCTTGTACTCGGTCCAAATCTGACTGAAACTGCGCCTGTTGGTTAGCAGATTTGACGCTCAGGTACAATTTGCAATCATCAGCAAAGAGCTTGAGTTGGCTGTGAGCAAGTATTTGAGGTAGATCGTTTATGTAAACTAGGAACAGTAGTGGACCTAGGACAGAACCTTGTGGGACGCCTGATGTGACTTCACTGTTGCTCGAATACGTGTCACCAATTCGCACTCGCTGCCGACGATCAGATAGCCAAGCTTCTATCCATTGCGAGAGGCGGCCCCTGACCCCGTAATAGCTCAATTTTTGAAGTAACTTTGGATGGCTGACAGTGTCAAAAGCTTTCGCGATGTCCATATAAGCGACATCAACCGGCCTCGCAGCATCCAAATCAGTCGACCAATCGCGCAGGCACTCAAGCAACTGACTCGTTGTACTGTGAGAAGAAAGGAAACCATGTTGTGCTGAGGAAATTATTCTGTTCTCGTTGAAGCGCGCGAGCAGCGCGCCCTTCACTAATTTCTCAAGAGAGCGGCATACAGAGCTGGTTATGCTAATAGGGCGGTAATTCGCTGGCTCGGAAGGAATTCCTTTCTTAAAGATAGGCGTGATATTGGCACAAGTCCAGTCATGGGGGAGAGCTGAAGTAGCCAAAGAGCAGTTAAATATTCGAGCTAACGGGGCTGCTAAGGACACTGATAACTTCTTTAGAACGTACTGAGGCAGGTTGTCAGGACCAGACGAAAATTTGTTGGGCAGTTTTCCCAGGATTGCATAAACAGCAACTGCGTCAATATGTACTGACAGGACGGGGCGCATAAAATTTAGTTGGTGATTTAACTGCAGGGGGCGACCATCATCCGCAATGAAGACAGACTTGAATTGATCATTCAGCAGACGCGTCTTTTGCTCATCGCCACACACAAGACCATTTTCAGATCTCAGGGGAGGAACGCTATCCCTGCTCGTTAGGAGCGAAGAGACGAATTTCCAGAACTGTCGCTCAGGGGCAGCTAAGAGTCTCTGTTCAGAGGCTAGATTGGCGCGACGAATCGCTGCTCGTGCCTGTTTGTTTGCCGCTTTCCATCGTTGGTGCGCAGCAACAGTGCGACTGACTAAGTAGCGGGAATGGAGTTGCTTTTGCTTTTGGATGAGACAGATTACTTCATTCGGCAATGTGTTTGTGCGTTTTCGAGGTGTTTTGAGGGGGATGTATTGTTCTAAGGCTGTTCGTAGAATTGATAGGAATGTTTGCCACATTGTCTCAACTGTGTTGTGAGCAGCAAGGAGAGTATCCCAATCTAGTTGAGCGATGTATGCATTTAGCGATTCGTAGTTTCCATTGCGGTAATCATAACAGGGTTTTCTCCGTTTGATGGATTGTGGTGCATGGATGCATAGTGATATCGCGCGCTAGTTGTCTGTGCGTGATCAAGTATTTATAGTGTAATAAATACATTAGAATTATAAATACTCACAAGCGTAACATTTTGGAATGTCAGGCACTACGCGACTCCTGCAAACTTTCGCAATGGCGAGAACAAGTCGTCAGAAAGCGCCAACTAGCAGCCAAGCACCATGCCCCAACCAGAGCCAGCAGCACAGAGCAAATAAGGCGGACCATCGTCGACACATGGAACACGTGACACCATCAGGTAGGAGCTGCCAAGGGTCACCTCATTCAGCTCTCGACGCCAAGCCGCCTCAGTCCAATGGCGGCAATTTCTTGCCTCAACCCTCTCATGCGTCTACTAGTCCTCCACAGCGAGTTATCAGGCCAGAGCACCAGTGCTATGGCGCCAGTATAGGCCAGCACAAGCTTTGACGAAAGCACTATTCCAAGAAGCTAGGAGGCATCCACGGACACTCGACCGCCCACCTGTGGCGTCCCCAGTGGCGAAGAATGTGAGCAAACCGAGATTGGACATGCACGACGGTCCACATTTGAACGGCGGCGAACGGTGGGATGCATAGTGATATCGCGCGCTGTTTGTCTGCGCGTGATCCAGTATTTTTAGAATGAATACACGGGGAATGGGCGTTGGACAAAACATGCGCTTTGCGCTCCTGCGCTCTGAACAATATATATCTTCACTAAATTAGGCTCTTTCGTGGCTTAGGCCAGATATGCGAGGCTCAGGCCACATTTTCGAGGCTTAGGCCACATATGCTGAGGCTTAGGCCAGATCCCCAAAATATTTCTTCACTAAATTAGGCTTTTTCGAGGCTTAGGCCAGATTTTCGAGGCTTAGGCCAGATTTTTCAGGCTTAGGCCACACATGCGAGGCTTAGGCCACATATGCTGAGGCTTAGGTGCCCAAGGGCCATCCAGGCCCCAGCTTGGGAAGTGAAAAATGAGAAACCGTATGGCGAATAGTGTCACTACAAATCAAAATATTTCAGTTTGTGGTTTGAAGCTGCAATAGCTCAGTGGAAGCTCAGTGGATACAGCATCAAATTGCAAAACCCGAGGTCGGCAGTTCGATCCTCGCGGGTTCGATCCTCGCGGTTGGCAGCGGAGCGCGCGAGCGCAGAGCACATGGAATGTCCTACGCCCGGGGAATGTAACCAATGCACTCCACAACCATGCGTCCCGCGTATAGACATTGGCTACATCCCTTTCCCTGGGCCGCCTCGTTTAGATATTCCCAGAGTATTCTAAGTCACAGCTTTCTTTTACCAATCCAATATGATCCTCACTTGAAGAGAGGAGGGGCCTATTCTTGCCGAATGATTCCTTACGAGCGGAAGCGACTCATTTTTTGCTGCGCCTATGTTGTATTATGGACGGCGCTAGCTGGTCTACTGATATGCTCTATTATCGTCTGTCCTCCATCCTTGGAAGAGCTATCATCGGATGACGAAACGATTAGTCACAACACGACTTGTACAGCCGTGGAACACCCTTATGCGACTGTCGTCGTCGATTGTGGTCGGTTCGGTATTTGTGTTGACATTGTCAAATACGCGTTGTACAGACATGTACAGAGCATAGGTGTTCCTGATCCTGCTGACCAACCGGGGTGGCAAGTGCCTCCAAAACCCAAAATTGCTTAGGGGTGGTAACAGAAGTGGGCGCTCCAACCAAATATGATAGAGGGTGGCAAGCATGTTACTCCAAAGTAATGATGTGAAATGTGGCAAGTTTTAGACATTCACTTACAAGTGACACATCACACACGCACAGTTCTAGACAGCATATATCAAGTATCATCATCATCATCATCATCATATAACATCTACTACACTGATCAGCCATCTCTGCCTTGAACCATCTGTGAATATCCAAGTTGTGATCTTGGTTGTTGACTCTGTGGCCTATCATTTGGACTCATTGCGACTTGAAAAGCATCAGAGACACCATCCAAGTTACAATCTGGTGACAGTTGTGCAATATCAGCTATGTATGGTGAGAGAAACAATAAGAGACCAAACAGTTAATGAAGCCAAATAATAAAACGAATCAAACAAACTCGGATGGGCAGAGATGCAAGTACTTCTCACAGATGGTAAACATTGGGATTCGTCGTCTTAAAAGGTAGACTATTGTTCTTGCAGATGTCCGCACAATTGAAGAGTTGTGGAAAAAAGGCGATTGCAGTGCCTTCGACATATTCTTCGTGTTCTGGATGAGAGAGAGAGGCACATTTTTGATCAAGCTTTTGGCGAAGTACTGTAAATGATGGATTGTTTTTATTGCTGCATCTGTTACAGCTGTACTTCTGCACAGACGTTTCCTTGGTGAGATGCGATTCACTTGTCTGGCAATGCAGTCGATATTTGAAGGATTTTATAGAACATGTTGAAGGCAAAAACCCATAGATGTCCCAGCTGTTGCAGTTTCACCACTAGCATCCACTAGTGAATGGCCTTGAAAAGCTTGGTCTTCTGGAGCACACTGTTCAGACTTTAAAATTTGGGAACCATCCTCATTCATTCCTAGTGGTGGTCCAACCCTGTCACAGCTCAGTTCTTCACGCACTGATAATGGGTTTGCACCACTGCTGGTTGTGGTGCTTTCATCTTCATCTCCTCTTAATAAACGCAGTGCATTCTCAAGCAAAAACTGTGTGGCACTTTCTCCACATTGGTTTGGTCCACCTGGAGTTGGTACAGTGTCTTTGATTCTGTAAAATGCATATGCAGAAATGACATCAGAGCAGTAACTGAGGCTACGATCAGCTGCAGCTGTTGATCTTGTTTCTTGCAGTACATAGCTGTGTGCATTCTTGAACTTGTCACTGAATTGATCAAAGAATGTTGTTGAAGTCATTGCTGATGATGTTCCAATAACCCATGTGTCTAGCACTGCATTTTGGGCAATAAGCCCATCAACAAGTGCTTGTGTCAGTGGAACGCTGGGTGTCCTTCTACTTATCTTCATCATTTCAGAAATGAACATGTCTCTTCCCCATCTTCCTTGCACATGTACCAGCATCACAGCAGTTAACTGCTTTGGTGCTTTCACAACACCAAAGGCAGTTGTAATTGAACTTGATCTTTCAGAGGTAGCTGATGTAAGCAGTTTAGCCTTTCGTATGACAAATTCAGTTTCAAAAGTCAAATCTGGTGCTTTGCCATTAACCAACTGATACCCTTCATGAGCAACTGTGAACATGTATGTAGTCAATGTTGAGGGTGGAGCTGATTGGGTAGTTGTTGGTTCAGATGTCACTGTTGGTTCAGATCTCAGCTGTCACTTCTGATACTCCCAACTCAATTGGTTGTAGTGTGAAAGCCTCCCCACACCTGCTCTGAAATTATTTAACTAAGTTGAATTAAACAAACTTTGAAACTATCTAAAAGCAGAGAAAAGTATATGTACTAAACGGCTAAACAAAAAAGTACCACTAGTGGGATGTAGCTGTCAATCAAAAATGAAGCTCTTGAAGATGTCCAACTTGTTCTCCCAATAAGCAGTGCAACACCTTGCAGCCGTGGTGTTTCACCATGGGGACACACAATCAACAGCTCAACAAACTGATTGATAGTGCTGGAAACATCTAAGTCAACTTCATTGATGATCATTTTACCAGCATTGTTGCTTTTGAGAAGTAGTACAATGGCAATGGCAATGAGATGAGTGCTGGCCAGATAGTAGACAGCAAATGGCTCGCAATTTAGAGTGGCAGGATTAGGCAAGATGGCAAGCAGTTGACAGGAAAAGGACTGCCCGAGGAGCAGACAGCAAATGGACTTCAATTTAGAGTGGTGGCATTAGTCGAGCTGGCCAGCAGCTGACACTGACAGGAAAAGGACTGGCAGTAACCTTACACCGGTTAAGTCTTGTGGTGTCAGAGCAGGCAAATCTGTCTGTCAAAGCCACATACAAAGCTGTCCACATACATACAATTAGGTCATTTGTGTTAGCAGCAATAGCATCAGTTTTGCCTGTGTGCAATATTTAAACAGGCACATACATTCAAAAGTTGTTCATGACACAACAATTGGACAAAAAACAAGTGAAATTAAAGGAAAAAAGAGGATTCCTTTTCATTCTCTTTTTATGAAGGCCACAATTCACATTAGGTAGTTATTTCCATCTGTCGATCCATTCACCACCTCAAATTTCACAGGGGGTGGAAGTGGGGAATACCCACTTTTGGCTCTGACCAACCGGGGCGCCAAAGTGGGTAGTCCCCACTTCGGGCCACAACCAACCGGGGCGGAGACCCGGCAAACGATGGGCAAGGAACACCTATGGTACAGAGGTAACTGGGTATTGAGGGAGTACACCACGCATACATGAATATTGAATACATACATGAACATGAGTACAACAACGCATACTGGGAACACAGTTTGGGGGGGGGGGGGGGTCCGCCTAGGTTGGGTCGCCGGAAGCGGGCTGTCGCGGGGGGGGGGGGGGTGCGGAGCCATCCCGGGTAAAATGTCCGGGTTAGGAAATTGGGGGTGGGGTCGAAATGGAAGATGCTCACCTAAATAGCGTGTGAATTGGTACTTTTTTGTCCAAAATTGTCCTTTTTTGTCCAGTGGGGGGACCCCAGCTATGTGCACACCCTCCCCCGCAGCTTCAGGCAATCCTGCAAGCGGCATGAAAAAAGGATCACACCCCCCCTCCTCCTCTCTGTTTTGGTCGAACTCAGTGGCGTAGCCAGGGAGGGGGGCGGAGGGGGCAATCGCCCCCTCCTTTTGGTTTCCCGAACCAACTATTTGGCATACTTTATGACTTTAAGCTAATGATTATCAAGATAATTAGGGCTGTGCGTCAATTTTTGAAGCAGATGACCCGTTTTTGCGTCTGTAAGGCGCGTTTATATAGCCAAAATCTTGATAGATGCCTTGAAAGATAGCAATTTTTGCAATATAACAAAACATCGCCCCCTCCTTTTTGGAATTCGCCCCCTCCTTCAGAAAATCCTGGCTACACTACTGGTCGAACCTACAAAGACTGCAGTCTACCCACCCCACCCCGCTGAATCCATACTCCCCCGGGTGTTTTCCACGCCTGTAAGCAGCATTTATTGTCCACACAAAAGTTACAATTTAAAATTGATAGGGAAATAAAAATAGAAGAACTTGCACATGTGGCGCTGTATGTTTCGCACGCACGAAGCATTTTTTGAGGTCACCCTTCAAGTCGGCAAACCAAAAATTTGGTATCTAACTATACCATGCTGGTTATCCCCCCCCCCGTGCAGGTTCTGGGTTCGATTCTTGATGGAGAGCTACTAGATCGAGGACTGCGAGGCGAGACGGGCGGGCGTCATGCAGATGGGTATGCTATGTGGGGCATTGACGGCCTCTTAGCGTTGCCCCAAATCCATCTTCCCCCCCCCCCTGTCTTTCGTAAAGTCAGAGATTCTCCTACCTCCCCCCCCCGTTCGATGGCCGGTTGTTACATTGAATCAATTGATAGAAATTTTATGTATTTTTGTGAATCAGAGAAAATGTACAAATATTTCTTCCAGAGGAAAATTAAATTTATGTCTCTGTGTTTGTCACTAGCGCAATAGTCGAATCAAACTCTCTTCAGAGACTTTGTGGGGCATAATAAAGAAGATTTTCGCGCTGTCTTTGATTCTCGTACTCATTGGTGGCTGCTGCTGTTTTGTCAAGTACAAAATTGACGAGCGCACGCGACGCGCTGCACAACGTGCAGCACTTACGGCGAGTGAGTGCTGCTCTCCCTACTACCCCTACTACTACTACTGTATTTGGGAGGGGGTCCCCGCTCCCTCCCTCATTGGACAGGGTCAACAACCGGACTTTTCAGGCTTGGGCATACGTGTTTGTTTGTTTGTTTGTTTGTTTGTGTGTGTGTGGGCCGCTTCTATGATCGCGGGGGCCTCTCTCTGGTCACAATCGACCGCTGCTAGTGAGAGATGAGACCAAGTCGGCCCGATCCTGGGGGGGGGGGGCTGGCTCCCCTCGCGGGCCGGAATTGTCAATACGTCATACGTGTAACTGGGGGAACGGACAGTCGCCAACTCCCCCCAGCCGCCCCCCCCCAGAATTTTCCCAAAGTTTTCGAACGTGTCTACGATTATAATAAGCAGTGTATTTTTCGTCTTTTTTCAGTGTTTTTTTACCTATAACAGCTAAATAGCGCTATCGCTATTTATAGCCTATATTAACCCATTTTGACCAAAAAAGTGTCTATGCCGACTATTTCGGTACATTTCTTCCTGTCTGGCACTCTCCTCCCCTTCAAATCTGCTTGCACCCCACAGACCCCCAGAATGGTCTCAGACTTCCCCCCCCCCCACTTCAAAAACGCGGCTACATCTATGGCTGGGGGGCACCAGCATCTCAGTCTTTCCAATTGATAGAGTTGTTGTGCGTTCTTCCTTAAAAAAAATCTTTATTAACAAAGTGCCATACAGCAGCATGGCGCAATCATACCTGTATCTGGGGCCGGGGGGGGGGGCACCCAGAAATTTGCAACCCAGAGTTTTATGGTTTATTTGTCAACCTGTCTAAGTCCATAAAAGTGAGTAAAGGTTGGTGTATTTCAGTGCTTTTCAGTGTTATATGACCATAAAGCAGCTAAATAACACTGTTTAGACCCTATTTTTACCCATTTTTGACCAAAAAGTACCAGTATAACTAAAAAAATGGCCAGCTACCCCCCACTTTTTGCTCCAGACACCCCCCCCCCCCAGAATTCGGCCGTTTACTCTCCCCCCCCCCACTCTTCCAGACCCGGTTACAGGCATGAATACAGGTATGGGCGTAACTGATGGTCTTCTTGCGTTCAGACGCGATACCTGCTTGGATTTGAAAGTGAAACTACACTCTTGTCTCTCGGGCTGTCTCTGTATTTGTGCTGCTGTACCCGTACCTTTTCTACAGATTGACAAAGGACAGTTTCAGTTTAACAGCAGAAGAAGTTCAAGATTTGATCTATGGACACTGCTCCTGTATTGTGCACGCACACACAATCTGTCTCTCAGGGAAACTTGTTGATGCCGCCTGCAACGTGCAATGTGGCTTCGTGTGCGTTGCGATCTTTGCTTCCATTGTCCAGTTGTGCTTGCTGACATGTATGAACTGACCGCAAACAGGATTGAAATTTCGCTACAGTGGGGTGGGGTTGGGTGCATACACGTAGCTGGGGGGTGGGCACTCCCAGTTCGGCCCACCCTGATCACCCCCCCCCCCCTCAGAATCCTCCCTCCCAAATGTATTACCCTCCAAGCGTGGTATCCAGGTCAAAAACGATTACATTTGTCGTTTGGGTGTGTGACAGGAGCCATCATTGCTTATTGGTGACCACGTTTGAATGCTTTAAATACCGTAAGTGCATCCCAAGTACCGTAATACAATAGGGAAGTGCTGATTTCCAGTAGTGAAGTGTTTTTTAAATGCAACACCACTGGCTTGGCCGTCTCCTTTAGATAGGCAATAATAGATGCAACACAACTTACACAACCTAGACAAGCCTAAAGTAAAGTGTAAACCTAAGCCTAACTAAGCCTAAGCCCAAGTTGTGTAGGTTGTGTAGGTTGCAGGTTTGGAAGTGCCTTTTGATATTCCCACAGGATTCTGGTCTCAGCTTTCTTTCACCAATCCAATATGGTTCTTACTTGCTGCAGAGAGGAGAGCAGCTGTTGTTGCCGAATGGCTCCTTACAAGAAGGAACCACGCATCTTTTGCTGCATCGATGCTGCATTAAGGCCAAAACACACGCCTCCATCCGGCACCGGGCGGCACAACCGGTCAGACGGACGCGCCTATCAAATGCACGGTATCGATTGACTGCCAGTCTGACTTCTAGAAATCTGAATTTGGACCAGCAGCCAATCGATACCGTGCATTTGATAGGCGCGTCCCGCTGACCGGTCGTGCCGCCCAGCGCCGGACGGAGGCGTGTGTTTTGGCCTTTACTGACGGTTCGTAGTAGGCCTCCTAATATATGCTGTGTTATTGTTTGCCCTCGCGCCTCGCAAGAGTTCTCATCTGACGAGGACGAAACGATTGTGAACAGCTGCACAACTTGTACAGGGGCAGCAGGGGTGCGCGTGCGCGCGTGGTGCACGCACGCGCGCGCGTGCACGCTCGCACGCCTGTGAAAGCACGCACGCACGCATGCCAATTATGGCACGCACGCACGCGCTCGCTCGCCTGTGAAGGCACGCACGCACGCACGCACGCGTGTGCATGATGGCACGCACACGCGCACGCTTGCACGCGCGCATGCCTGTGAAGGCACGCACGCACGCATGTGAATGACAGTGACGGCACGCACGCGGCGCGTGTACGCACTCATGCACCCAAGCCAGTGAGCAGCCACCAAACAAGTTTCAGCAGCCAAAGCCTAAGCCAAACCTAAGCTCAGGTGTAATCCCTGTGTTTGGCAATTTTTTGATACAAGTTTAGGTAAGTAGTGCACGGGCTGTTGGTGGGAGCTGGTGCGGCATTTTAGCCTCTCCGAAAATCGGACACCCCGATTCCCGCGTTTAGACATTGACAAATTTTCACACGCCCCTCCTGCCCCTTCCGCCCCGTCCGCCCGTTCCAACTAGGAATCAGGGTGTACGCGGCAGCGTACAACCCTAATCAGGGTGTACGCGGCAGCGTACAACCCTAATATGTGAGCACTTCCTCAATGCGGTTTGTTGAATTTTCAGTCGCTTATAACTCTTGATTGCCTGAACGGATTGTGGCGCATGATAGCTCAAAAGAACCGCCTTCTAGACCGGAATCGAATGAGCCGTCCCGCGTTTTGGTACTCGAGCACATTAAGACGAAATGTCCAAAAATGTTCCGAAAAAGTGGTGTTTTTTTTTCCTGTTCTGCACACACTTTTTGGGTCGCCGCTCTGGAACGCTGCTGTCGATTTTGACGAAACTTGGCGTGAACACGTGGTATATAATCGCAATTTTGTGCCCCAAGGTAAATTCGTCTAGGTGCTACGGATCTAGAGTTATGGCCGATTTGGTCATTTTTTGGGACATAGTCGTTTATTTTTGGCCAAAACCTGACAAGAGTAAAAGTCGAAAAAAAGCCGAGTAAACCCCCAAATGTTTTTTGATATTCGTGAACAGCTTTACAAAGAATGTCTGGGGCGCTTGCATGACATTTGAAATTCTCACCACATAATGAGATATTGGCAACCAAAATTTCGGCAAATCCGACCAAAAAAGTTTGTCACCTATAGGCGCTTCAACCGTTCGTGATACCGCTGTGCTGTAATGACAAAAGTTAATCGTCCGGACTTGGAATAGGTTACTTTCGACAAATGGGAGCGCTCCGATGCCCGTGTCTCTGTCAGCCCTCTTCGAAAGGCCATTTTTTAGGTGTTTTGTTCCAAAAGTTTGTTAGCTATAGACGCTTCAACCGTTCGTCGCAGAGCTGTGCTGTAATGATGAAAGTTACTCGTCTGGACCTGGAATAGGTCACTTTCGAAAATGGGAGCGCTCCGATTTCCATGTTTCGCAGCTCGACCCTCTTGGCGCACCCCCATTTTGGACAAAATTTGGAACTATGATCGTGCATTATTTTTCATTTCCTGAACGAATTCTGGCGCGTGATAGCTCAAAAGAAGCGCATTCAAAGGGGGAATCGATTAAGTCATAACACGCTTCCATACGCTTGTGCATTACCGAGAAGTTTTTGGAGATGGCAGGACCGACTTTACATAACAAGCTTCTTGGTTCGTCGCCCACTCGCGCCTGCATCAATTGGACGGAAACCTCGCAGGCATCTATGCTCCACATCAAAAAATGAAATCGGCGGAGGGACTCTTGCTACATGCCAGCTATGGTTTACTGGGCACATTCTTCTTTTTACCATGTTCCCTAAATCAAGAGGTCGCTGGTTCGAATCCCAGTAACGCCTGCCTGTGCCTTTGCACGTGTCCCCTTGGAAAACCCATCAGCGTTGCTTTACTGCAGTGTCTCCAGTCCATTCCACATTTTTTGTCTCTTTTCTAGGTTCTTTTACCAGAATTTTGGTAATTTTTTGAGCTAGAAATATATTGATAGACGAATGCTCGCTACAGCCCCTGATACATGAAAATGACACATCTGCACACCCGCACGCACGCACGCGCACGCACGCACGCGCACGCATGCACGCACGCACACACGCACGCACGCACAATGTGTACAGTGGTACACGCTTTTCATAAGCTTTATGGTGCAACACTGAGCATGCGTCCGTTCTGCTGTGGGTTTGTATGTGTGTGCGTGCGTGAGTTTTTGATTAATCTTTCTTTTACGAAAAAACACTGTATTAAGGAAAATTTTGCAGGTGGCTGCAAAAAAAAAGAGAATATGTGACGCTCCTTTAGGCCCAGTTTGAAAAAACGCGGTATTAAAAGTAGCCACTTCATCAGATGATCAACTTCAGTTTGGACAAACCGTGTATAATCGAACCAAGCGCAGCAACACGTCACATATTCGGCGTTTGTTGTGCGAGCCATCGCACACAGCCACAACACTACCACTATCAATCCACCCTCACAAACTCTTTCATCTCTCTGACGATGCGCATCATTCATTAGGCATCGCATGGATGGCCAGGGCACACAGCCAAAGATTCTGCATAAATAATTTCGCTACCCTACCCATCTTAAATTTTTAATATGTGGCTTGCCCTTACAGTAAGTGATATGCACCATCAATTCACGATCTTGAGTACCAAGTACATTGTATACCCTACGTTCAATCTTCGATTCTCGTTCATCTTTGTTCCGCTTCTGTTAGCCTGTGCCTATGGACGGACGGAACTGCCATCTGTAGACGTCCAGTCAAGGACAAGGCCCGCTCTCGTCTCTGAGTCCAAGGAATGAAAGGCCTCGGTCCTCATGCAGCCTGGACTGCCTTTCCAGTGATCCAAGCGAGCACAACAAACGCCGAATATGTGACGTGTTGCTGCGCTTGGTTCGATTATACACGGTTTGTCCAAACTGAAGTTGATCATCTGATGAAGTGGCTACTTTTAATACCGCGTTTTTTCAAACTGGGCCTAAAGGAGCGTCACATATTCTCTTTTTTTTGCAGCCACCTGCAAAATTTTCCTTAATTCCCTTTCTTTCGCCAATCCAATATGGTTCTTGCTTGCTGCAGCGGGGAGAGAACCTGCTGTTGCCGAATGGCTCCTTACAAGAGGGTACCAGTCATTCTTGGCTGGATCAATACTGGAGTATTGACGGTGCTAGTAGGTATATTGATGTGGGTAATTATTATTTGCTCTCCACAATTCTTTCAAGAGCCATCATCTGACGACGTCGAAGCGAGTGTCAACAGCACGACTTGCACAGGGCTGATGTGCCCTTATGCGACTGCCGCTGGGGTCGATTGTGGTCGGTTCGCTGTTGTTCACTCATATTATTGCGTGCCTGTCACTAACTCAGTCGAATCAATTACAGAGACTGTGACGAACATACTGGTGGTGACTGTGGTGCTGTCTTTGATTTACAGCGTCATCAGTTGCTGCGTACGCGAAATTGACAAGCGTAGGAGGCGCGCCGCACGCCGTGCAGCGCCTAGGCGATGTGGGTGATCTGTGTTGTGCTGAAAGGGGGGTCTCTGGGTAGGACAACCACCCATTTTTGGGGACCCCCCCCCATGACCGGCTTCATAGTCTCTCTTCAATAATTATATAATCATAATTATATTGCGTTCTCCTTGCCAAAAAACGTCATCTTAAAAGTCTTGCGGGGATAAAGGCGTATACCGGTTTGAAGCCAATATAAACTCTTGAAAGCCCCACCTCCCCAGCCTTGAAAGCCTAAGCAGCAGCCGGTTATGAATGAGAACCTGTAACTGGGTCAGGTTGTCGCAGTAGAAGGGGGGAGCATGGACACAATTGATATTCGGTATTGTGTTTAGACTCAACACCTGCCTGGATTTGAAGCACTCTTGTCCTCTTAGTTGTCTGGATATCTACTGCTGTACAGCCATACGCTTTTTATAGAGTTTCGACAGTACAAGATCTTCATGGATGGTTCAAGATTTGATCTACGGAGGACACTGCTCCTTAATTGTGCACACAGTTGTGTGGTGCATCTCCTCAGGGGAACTGTTGTTGATACAATGTGCTTGACTGTGTGCTGTGCGTGCGTTGCGATCTTTGCTTCCATTGTCTAGTCGTTCCAAACTGCCATCTATGATGAAATGACCTCAACCCAGACAGAATTGATAATTCTCGTTCTTGAAACACACACACATGCGCGATTCACAACACAACATGGTGTTAGCTATCAGTTTCCTGCCACATGCAAGGGCGAACGAGCAAGTAAGCAGCCAGGCGACGTTTGGCTAATCCTCGTCCAGTGCTGATAAGAAGGCGTCCCACTAAGTGTTTCTGGCGACGCCTGTTGAACACTTGGGTCTCGCTCTGCTGTTAGACACCAACAACACCACGCACCCTCTACTGTCAGACCACACCCTCTAGGTGTCACAGAGACAACGCGCATAGAAGACAGTGACGCAGTTAATATGATGGTGACGATTTGGCAACGAACCTGCGATTCTCCAGTATTCGTTGTGGCCATTATCGTGGTCATGCATGTGACAAGGTGCGACTTACTGACAGCTTAGTGACCCAGGGAATTTCGTTGCTATAAGTGTAGTTTTTTTGTAATTCTGACTGCAAAATGCAGTGATCAATCATGGAACAGACTGCGGGCGCGACTAGTGGAACGCATTTTGGAGTGTATGGACAGGGTCGTGAGACAATGTACTTTTTGCGCGTTTTGACTGCTACCTGCAACCCTTCATCATGAGGTCAAAGGCCGATGAAGGCTTGTGGGTAGCAGCCGGAACGTTGGGCAAAAAGTACACTGCCACTTGTCTCTCTGTCCATACACTCTACAAAGTGCAGGGGCTTCAATTCAGAATGGTTGTTTTTGCGGATCAGCAAATTCGGAATACACCTGACTGAACGAACACCTTTGTTGTCTCTCTGCCCCATTACAGAAGTATCCAATCAAAACACCAGGCCAAATTTCAGCGAACCTATAGTAAAGGTGGGTTTGGCTGTGGATGTGTCTAAACAGTTCAATCAATCCCACCCATATCACAGCACAGGCACCTCCTGCCCATGGAGCCCTGAAAGCCCACACTGCCTCTCCACCCAACCCAGTGTCATTGAACCCGAAATAAAACCGTTGCAGCTGCGCATATGGCGCGAACTACGACCTCCGGCTGGTCAAAGGCCGGACCAGCAGAGAGGGCCGCATCGAGATGGAATTCTTCGAGAAATTCGGCACAGTCTGCTCTGACGGCTTCGACCAACGCGCCGCCACCGTCGCCTGCCATCAGCTGGGATTCCACAAGTGAGTATGTCTTCACCGCCTCCAGAGCATACCCATAGTGCCCCTCTGCAATAGTGCTCGCGGGGCAACAAGTGCCATACGATATGCGTTATACAGGGACACAAATCAAGCAACAGTAATAAATGACATTTCACCTACTTTGAACTGTTCACATAAGGAACGCAATACGCAATGCAACTCCAACAGTGCCCCCAGCTAAAGGGACGTTGAAAGTAGGTCCAAGGGGGCTTAATTGGAGGATCTTTGGTGTCTTCCACAAATTGACAACATTCACCAACATTGAGTATTTATCTTGCAAGTGAAACGTTCATAAGAGGAAATTCGCTTTACTTTGGGCTTTGGGCTCCTTTGGGCTTTGGGCTCCTGTGTACACTTTGGGCTCTTGTGTACACTTGGAAAATTTTACTTGTAGGCGGGATTCGTTGAGCAGCGATTCGTATGAAAGCTTAAGCTGCTTCGTATGAAAGTTATGAAAACAAAATCTTGCTGGTTAAAGGTTGTATACTGTAGGTACAAGAAATGGTTCGTTATCGGCGAACGCATATCGAAGAAATTTGTAGTTGGGTAGAAGATTAGATGCTAATCCATTAATGGATCTCCTGCCAAAAGTACCGTAGCAACTTCGAAATTCAGGCGATTGATTTAACCAAAAAAATGCTTCGAACCCTCAAAATGCGTTTGCAGAAAGGCGAATTGTTCGCAAATTTGGCAACAATTATACAGCTGCAATACGTTGTTTAAAAAAGACGCCGCCGAGGGGCAAAATTTTGTTTTTCCGTCCAACTAGAAAATATCGTTAGGGTACTCTTTGTTGGATAAAAGCGGGTCTCTGAAAATTTCAGAACCCCTGAGAGCCTCTGCACTGGGCCCCTGTGCCCGCTGGCTACGCCACTGTTCCCATTCCAGTTCCGGTGTGCCAACGATGCGGTTCGGTCCTGGCGGACTGGCGCAGAACATCTGGCTGGACGAGCTGAACTGCACAGGCCGCGAGACGCGACTCATGGACTGCGGGCACAACGTCCTCGGCGTCACCGACTGCTCCCACCGACAGGATGTGGGCGTCGTCTGCGCTGCCGACCAGACGACCACCAGACCGCCAGTGGTCACGACCACCATCAAGCCGCCGCTACTGACCACGCCCACCACGGGCACGGAAGAGTAAGCTATGTGTACAGGGTTTTTAGGGCACAGGGACCTACATGACAACAAAATCTGCAAAGAAGG
Organism: Paralinhomoeus sp. GSCO2_6; assembly: GCA_030248085.1. Lineage (NCBI taxonomy): Eukaryota > Metazoa > Nematoda > Chromadorea > Monhysterida > Linhomoeidae > Paralinhomoeus > Paralinhomoeus sp. GSCO2_6. The sequence goes on from JASAMY010003801.1 coordinate 191,422, forward strand.
CGGTGCTGTTTTCTAGCAAAGTGAAGCATTTTAATAGTCGTACTTTTCCAGTGACAGCGTGACTGTAAACGCTTGGCACAGGACTCGCGCAAAGAACACAGTGCTTCAGTCCGAGCAACGGAGCGCTTCGCCTTGTGAACGGTGCCGACAGCGACAGCGGCCGGCTGGAGCTGCGATACGCGGGCGAGTGGGGCAGCGTCTGCGACGAGTTCTGGTTCGCCGCAGAGGCAGCCGTCGCCTGCAGGCAGATGGGCAAACCGCAGTCAGTCAGCAGCCTTCCCTGCGCACGCACGAACCCACACGCACGCGCACGCACGGACCACGCAAGCGCGCACGGACGCACGCAAGCACGCACGCGCACGAACGGACGCACGCGCGCGAACGCCCGCACGCACGCACGCACGGACGCACGCACGCACGCCGGCCTGCCCTCACGCGCGCGCACGCACCAGCACGCACGCAAGCACGCACACACGCGCGCCCGAACGCACGCACGCACGCACGCGACCGCCCGCCAGCCAGCACGCACGCACGCTCGCACGGACGCACGCACCGGCACGCACGCACGCACGCACGTACGCACGCACGCACGCACGCACCAAGGGCAGTCGCGTGCTCAGTGCGAACGCCAAGGTGGCGAGCAAGGGGACGTTCGGCGAAGGAAATGGCCCCGTTCTGTTGGACGACACGGACTGCGAGGGCGACGAGAGCCGTCTGCTCGACTGCCAGCACGCGCCCCTGGGACAGACCGACTGCCTGCACGACCAGGACGTCGGACTCTACTGTCAGGACTAGGGAACCACGCTTGGGAATCCCGCATTCCAATGTTGCTAAAGTAAATGCACCGACACGAAAGCGCAACCGCACTGAGAACTGCTCCCTATTGTATGAGGCGCGCACGCGTGCCAGTATTATTTTGGTGTTTTGTTCGCTAAAAGTGTTTGAAGAAGGAAATCGTTTTGAATGTAGTTCGTTCGTTATATCTTGGTCTCGAAATGCGAGCGTGGTCTGCATGCCGTTATTCACTTGCCACCTATATCTGACCTAGGGATGAGAATTTTTTTTTAACCTTTCTTTTTTAAAAAAAAATTTTCTTTTTAAAAAAAAAAAAGTTGGTCGATTTTTTTTTAAATTAAAAAAAAAAAACTTTTTTTTTGTCGCGAGAGCGCACCGCGTACGCTTCCCTCGTGACTTATCGAGACGGCGTTTACTGTACGTCCTCCGCTTTCTTTTGCGGCCTCTTCCCTGCTCCCCACTACCTTTTGGTTGGTTATGATTGTTTGAGTTGCGTTGGCACACTGCGTTTTGAGCCCCCCCCAACCTCCCAACCCCCCAACCCCCCGTTCTGCATGTTTTTATAAAATGATCAGCATATGGCAGTGTGACACAACGCAGTGCGGGTAATTGGCGACTACATACATCGGTGCGGTTACGTGTTTGTAATGTAAACGCTCCCTTAATTCAGAACTTATTTATATTGAATTCATTCATAACTTTTATAACTATTTATTTATTTATAACTATTTATTTAAAGATTTTAACTGAAGCTCGCTGAATACGGCAATACGCAATTCAGATACATACACCTTTACGCATACACTTTGCAAACAACGTTAACAATTATCTTTATAACGCTTCAAACCAGTAAGCTACATTGCTTACTTGCACGTGTCTTGGTCAACCTCTTCAACAGAGTACTAACGCATTCACCCGCTTCAATGACAAGCACAACCCGCGTCAAAGTGTGTCACCGCAACACATTATTATCACGTCAACAAGTTGCGCAACTGACCAAGTGACTAGAGATCCAAGTTGAACTGAGCCTTCAAATGTTCCTTGTGGGTTTCACACATCGTGGCAGACGCGTCGTCGTCGAACCGGAACATGCTGACACCGAAGCAGGGCGAGTACCGCGGCACGATGCAGCTTAACGATATAATTACATCATCATGTAACTGGCGGAGAGGTGGGGGGGGGGGGGGGGGTTCCAACAACATTTTCGGCACCCACATCGAACGTTTTATACGTTTTTCACCGTTCTAATACGATAAAAGGGAGTAAATGTTGGTGACTTTCAGTACTTTTCGGTACCCATTGTTTCATCCAGAGACCCCCCCCCCACACACACACACACACACACGCACAAATTGGCCGCCCCACCGCCCACTCGATCAGACCCAGCTGCAAGTGTAAATTACCGGTACATTGGTGAAAAAGCAGGTGGCGCTTTGAAACCGACTTACTCGTAGCGCAGGTGCAATGCGCACTCGTCCTTGCGTCGCGTCCACGTCTCTCTGCCCTGATTGTCGACACCGAATGGGTGCATTTCCTTGTGAACTACGACGAAGTCAAACGGCGCGCTATTGCTGTCCCTTTCAGAGATCTTGCCCTGAATTAACAACCCATTTGTTTACTCCCTGCCATACCTGTAACTGGGGGGGGGGAGGGAAGATACCACTATACCCGCACTTTTTTCTCCAGCCAACCCCCATTCTGCCACCCCCCCCCCCCGCCAAATCGTGCACCCCCCCCCTGAATCTTCTCCCCCTCGCCCAACTCGATCTGGTCTGCAGGCCACGTACTGGGCAGCCCCAACTTTTTCCTTCTTTGGCACGCTTGTCGGCCAGAAACAGTTGCACGGGCTTGACGAGGAACGGCTCTGCCGCGTCCATGTAGCGCTCAGTGGCCGGGCCGGACGGCACCACGGGGATGCGGTTCAGCTCCTCCGCCGAAGGAGCCAGCACGCCGCAGCCGCACGGGCACTGGCGCCTTTCAGACGCCGAGGCGAACAGATTGTTCGCGTCGGCAACCGCCACCAACGCGCGGGGAGCGGTGTCTCCACTGCCGCCATACTTTCTCGTCTGGCCCTTCTGACCGACGCCTACAAATTGCACCAAGTTATTGTTGGACTGTTGCTGTTGGATTAGGGGCAACGCTATGAGGCCGTCAATGGCCGTATAGCGTACCCATCTCCATGACGGCTTCCCGTCTAGAGCGCATAATTTGCCAAAGACCTTCGGAAGAACGCCATCTGCAATCTAGCGCAACGACAGCACGAGAAAATCCAAGAAGACGGAAATGCTCGTTTTTGGTGGATCCATCAAGAATCGAACCCAGAACCGGGCGCGCAAGGGGCCGATTCTCTACCGCTACGCCATACGCTGCCTACTGTTGGATGACAAAGTCATTGCCGCTATTAAACACCAACTGGTTACAGTTGATAAAAGCTGGCAAATTCTCTCTGTGTATGCCTTGACTTGCGTACCAATTGCGGTGAGCGAAATCACGCATGTTACCCGTGGGTTGCAACGGCGTCAGAGCTCTGACAACGCTGCCGCGCTTGGCCATGTCGACGATGTTGAACAAATACTGCATGAGAGCCCCACGGGCGTCGGCCACGGCGAGCGTGTGCTCGCAGTAGAACGCTTTGCGCGGATCTCGACTCTGGCAGCTGCAGTCGAACGTGACCAGCTCGCAGTCGGTCGTCACGCGGTGGTCCTTGTTGTCACTACCGAACACGACGACCGTGTTCGGGTGGAAGGGGTGCGGGTGCATCGAGTCGTCTTTGCTGGCCAGCAATTGCGCGGCCGCCACGTACGCCTCGTCCAGCACCCTATGGTGCTGCAGCCATCCTGAGAAACCACAAAAATAATTGTTTTCACAAAAAATGGCTCTGACAATCATTTACATTAATCCATTTATTTAAAATTCATTTATTCATCATTTATTTATTCACTTACATTCATTCATATACTTAAAATACATTTAAGTAGGGCTAGGCGGAGTGGTGCTATGCAGATATATGACCTGGACCTTCTGGGAGAAGCCGCTGAATATCCAACTTGGTCATTGACAGCCCGTCCATTTGAACAATCACCTCAGTTGGCACGCCAACAAATTCGGCATAGGACCTTCGTTTCTGTTCCGACGTCAATTGCGAAACGTCGCAGTTCTACAAACGATCGCATTGCAAACACACACACACACACACGCACGCACGCACGCACGCACGCACGCACATACAAAACGACTAAACCCCAGCGCGCACGCACGCACGCACGCACATACAAAACGACTAACCCCGGCGGCCGCTCTGTATTGTTCGCGGATACTCAGCGGGCCGCCACCCACAAATGCCAGCTTCAGCTGTTCCATTCTCCAGTCGGCAAACTCGCGTAGGCGTTTCACCAAGTCGTCCTGCTTGCAATTCTGAGGGATGTCCGCTTTTAACTGGCGGTTCATGCATTCAGCGTCGTTGTTGGTGACGCGCCCTGTAACCAAAATGCTGTATGTTGACTGCAAAAAAAAATAATAAATAGTAAACAAGACAGCACCTGGAGGGTAGCCCATCAAACGGGCCCGCACCGGCTGCAGGTAATGCTCAACCAGGACATCCCTCTTCTTCAAGAAATATTCAAAGAAATTGCCATTGCCACGAGACGACCACCTCTCTCGGAAGTGCTCGACAGCGAAATCGAATGCTTTAGCCGTTGACTGGTCCACGAGGCCCAGAATGCGCACACGCTGCCGTCCAACCTCTTGCCCGAAAATCTCAGACAATGTGCTCTACAAATTACCAGTGACTAGAAATCGCAATACAACTTTTAAGCACATTTCCTCTCCACACCACCTGTATCTGCGGTTTCTCAAACTCCAGCTGACGCATTTTCTTCTCAAAATTGTCACGAATGTGGAGCTCACAGAAGACCACAGCAGTAACACCGCTGGCAAAGAGGTGCGAACGCTCCAGACCGTTCAGCTGTGCAGCTCGAGCCCATCTGAAAGCTATTGGGTGTGCATATACCCCAACCCCCCCCCCACCCAGTTACAGGTATGATGCCCTCCATTAGGTCCGACCCGGCTACAAGCATGCATTCAGTTTACGGTATGTACGATTTTCGAATAGAATACGAAAATGGTCAGATATACCACTATTTGAGAACTGGGGCTGCCGGAACCACATGGCGATCAAGAAAGCATCGGCACACAATTTGAACGTCATGTCGCAGCAGATGGGGCGCTTCGTCTCGTGGCTGGCTGCGTCCGAACCATCCTTTTTGCAGATGCACCACCGTTTGAACTGAGCCAGCATTTCCGAGGAAGCTAAAGTGAGCACTAAGCCATCAAAAGCGACGAACAGATCAAGGACAAAGCGCTTGCCAAGAAATGCTCTTTCCATGACAACAGGAGCACCATTTTCGTCCGTCGTGTAGCTCTGTGAGGCATCACAGACGAAACCTCCACCGATCATCTTTCGGAGGTCACCCTGGTCGGACGGAGTGCGGGGACCCCGTCCATCCTTGAGACGAGCGCCCCCTTCCTTGATGGCCTGAATGTCAAAGACATTTTCACGGTCCCGTACCGCCGACATACGTCTGGCAAGAGAGGCGCCCCCAAACGACCCCCCGCATGCCACCCCCCCCCCCCCCCGCCTCTAGTCACGAAAGCATGCGGTTGACGCCCTCTAAACACACATAAACGGTTGTTGGCTAAATATAATAGAGCCCCTCCAGGGTCCTAATCGGGCACACACAGACCAACGGATTAGGATTAACCTTAGACGAACAGCGGAAGACCTGCCAGGCGTTTCTCGGCAAGTCTTGAATGTCCGACGAACCAAACGGGCCGCCAGCGTCCTTGGCGACGTTCTTGAGCACGTTGCGCGGTTGCAGTTTCTTTGACAAGTCCTGCATCTTGTCAAGCACGCTCGGCTTAGTCCTAAATGGTTACGTAAACCGTCACCAAGCAACCGTGATCCCTCCCCCCAGCCAGTGTCTCAAGCACAACCTCGTAGAGGAAAGATAATAATACGTGTTCGGCATACTTTGCCATGTTATATGAGAAAAATACCAAAATACCTATATTTGGACCATAATTTGAGGAACAGGTACGTATAGTGTCTGCACACTATTTTTAGTGCATCGTCTCGCTATTTATCCAAGATGGCTCCAGACTTCCGACCCTCACCCTCATAACCTCCGTCCCCTGGCCTCTAACCAAACCTATACTTAGCCCAAAGATGATCTCTGTTTGGAAAGGACGGGCAAGCCCCCCCCCCCCACCCCATTCCATAACGCCGCCACTGTTTGGGGCAAAGGGTGAAAAAGAAAAGCAATTACATCAGCACAGCAACACATAGCAACGCACCGAAGATATGGCGTGAGGTTTTTCTTCGCGCTTCCATGGGGTGACGGTGTGAACTTGTACGGCTCCACCGACCACGCGTACTCGACGAGCGCATTGAGCGGTTCTTCGCTGTTTTTCTGGCGCAGCTTGTAAACACGTTTGACAAGGTCCAAGCCAATGTCGGTGTGTTCATACTGCACGCAGAGCAGCTGGAAATCGTAGACTGTGACTGTGTTTCCACGACGCCCGCCAGCACGCTTCAGACGTTCAGCAGCGTCGATTAAAAAGAAATCTTGAACGGTTTTTTTGCTCTTCCACTTGCCATAAGCGTCAACACCGCAGTCCCGGCGCAGCGCCGAAGTCGCCAAATTCACGACGTAAGCGCCTTCTGTCCATCCATCAGGCAGCTTCTTTGGTGGTTGACGACAGACGCCAGTCTTCCCCCTCAATGGCGCCATGCAACAGCTCCGCCACCTCGGCCGACTTAGTGTAGAACTTGCGTGAGTGCCACTCGCCGAAGTCGTCTTCATCTGCCGAAATCGATTCCCCACTGTTCAATGCGTTCAATGCCTTTTTCGGTGTCGATCTTTTGTCGGGCCGCTTCTTCAGTGGGCTTCTGAACGTCTCCTCGCGCTGCTCTCCTAGCTGCCCGCCCACGTAGGGCAGCGTTTCGTCTAAGTTTTCACTCTGAGCTGTCTTCTTACTACTGCCATGCAGGTCACTGAGGTCGTGATCAAAAAGCTGGTGTTCATCCAGTTGTTCCCTGTCGCAGTACTCCTTCGCGCAAATGTCACAGAAGAGACTGTTCACTTTCTGAGATTCAGCCATGCCAGATGAGATTCAACAATATTTACCTTCGCGAATGCAGCACACTTCAAAACGACAATTTGAATCCGCAAAACACAGTATAGACCAATTACTCTACGGCGGGCACAGAGCAGTTAACGCACCAATATAAAACTTGCATTTTGGAGCTCAGGGCTGTCAGCACTACCGCCAGTTACCCGAGCACTGTTACGTGCGATTCTGTGCTGCGCTGCGCCTTTTATAAACTATGCAACACGGGGGGTTGGGGCAATTCCCAAAATATGCAACCGATACAAGCACAACCGATACAAGGGATTATTGTTCCCGCCTCCTAAGCCTAAGCCTAAGCCTAAGCCTAAGCCTAAGCCTAAGCAAAAGCCTAAGCCTAAGCCTAAGCCTAAGCCTAAGCCTAAGCCTACGCCTAAGCCTAAGCTAAAGCCTAAGCTACAGTGATCCCTTGTAACGGTTGTGCTTGTATCGGTTGCATATTTTGGAAATAGCCGGGGTTGGGGGGTTGGGGGTTGGGGGGCTCAAAACGCTATTAGCCGTTGCGTTTCGCGCGAATATTTTGAAAATGTTTTTGAAGTAGAATGGCTGCTTCGTGTGAGCTGTTGATTGCAAACGTGGCGTTGCCGACGCGGGGGTGTCCCCAGTTGCTTGCCGAGTCGAGTCGGCGAGAAGAAGAGCTGCTGCGGCGCCATTTCTGTCGAACCTTTTTGGCTGGATTGTTCAAGTCAAGGTCGGGATGGATGGATGTATCATGTATACGTCAGAATTTCATTTACCGTAAAATCGGTTGATTTCGTCTCCGTTGATTTTATCCACCTCTTGTAGCGACCCACAACCACAAGTGAATTTGCGTTTGAAAATAAATTCCAATAATTTTAACAATTTTTCAATAAATTTCAATAGATAGTCTTCCTTCCTGGTGTTAGCCAAAAGCAAGTGATTGACTGCGCGACACGACACGCACACATTCAGAGGACCCCTGGCCCTGTGCCCCGATCTCGTCGCTTAATACCGATTTTACAGTATTGTATGCAATATGCATGCATCATAGCATGATGACATGAGAATAGGTGAGTGTGAGTCATACGTGGGCTCAGGGGTGGTTTAGGGGGGGTTCGCATAGGTGGGCTCAGGGGTGGTCTAGGGGGGGGTTCACCTCCCCCTGGCTATGGCCGTCCCGCTTTTTTGCGGGAGCGACGCCCCCCTGGCCATCGCCATCCTGGAGAACTTGCGGGAAACCCTCTCTCAATATTAGAAAAAAAATGGGCAAAGATGCGTGTTTTTGTTTCTTTTTCAGTGTAGTATGACCCAAAAACGCCTGAAAAGTGGTATTTAGACCTTATTTTGACCCATTTTAGACCAAAACGTACCCATTTTACACGTTATTATGGTGCAAAATCCTCCACTTAAAGCACCCCTCCTCCAAAATTCTCGATCCCGGTCATTTTATCCGGGATGGCTCTAGACCCCCCCCCCCCTCGAAACCCCCCAGACACCCCCCCCCCCCTGGCTTTTTGGACCACTCCTACACCTATGGGGGTGTCGCCCCCCCCCCCTGGCTAAGGCCGTCCTGCTTTTTGTGCGGGAGAAAGAAGCCCCCCCCCCCCCACTGGCCATCGACATCCCAGATAAGTTGCGGGAAACCCTCTCTCATTATTGAAAAATTGGGTGAATAGGCGTGTTTTTGTGTCCTCTTTCATTGTAGTGTGACCCAAAAACGCCTAAGAAGTGCTATTTAGGCGTTGTTTTGGCACATTTTGGAGCAAAAGGCACCGATTTACCCGCTACCATCTTCGGTGCGAAATTCTCCCACTCGACAACCCCTCCTCCAAAATTCTCGATCCTGGTCATTTTATCAACGGCACGCTCTAGACCCCCCCCTCGAAACTCTAAGAGCCCCCCCCCCCTGGCTTTTGGACAAATCTACACCTATG